>JAODAC010027777.1:0-15988 GCA_027575185.1 Mimaenictus wilsoni
GGAGACCCGCCTATATTGTTAAAAAGAACATGACCGTAGAAGAGAAAAGGATTATGGCCAGGGCTAGATGTGGAACAAAAGAGCAGGGAAGAAAGGTATGGATGGGGTATGAGTACATGAGGTGTGTGTGGTGTAGGAGCGGCGTTGATGCATGGGTTCATCTTGTTGTATGTGAGAGGGTGGTGAATGGTTTGGAATGCACGGGTGGAAATGTAAGAGAGAGGCTGGGAGAGGGAGGGGAGAGTGTGACAATAGTGAGGCTAATTATGCAAGAAAAATGGAAGTGGAGGAGAGGGATGACATAATAGAGTGGGTCGGTATACAGCATGTGTATTGTAATTTTTGTTTATTTTTTATATATTTTATTTATTTATTTGGTTTGTAAATATTATTTTTAAATTGTTGTTGAGTTTTTTAATGTAATGTAAACGGTTACTGGCGAAGGAGTTTGTAAGGGTACAGTTAAATGCCAAAATAAAGGTGATCTACAAAGGCAGAGAAGGTAACAGAGTGAGTTATCCAAAGGAGAGCTCATTAACAGCGGAATCAATCCAGGCTCTGTATTTGGGTACATCGACATACACTCCATAAACACCAGGTTGTCCACAGTTTTTACCCCAAATCACCAAACCAGCTATTGTGGATACCCCATTGTCATCACAAACTAGTGGGGCACCTCCATCTTGGGTGCATGCATCCCGATTAGCCTGTCCTCCCGCACATATTTCCATGGTGTCCAAATATGTGTCTACATTGCTACCCAAGATGTTGGGTTGGGCCATGGATGCTCTGCACGTTTCATAGCTGACTATCGGAACAGTCACCTGTTTCTGGGGGGTAGTGGGTGCATCGTAGATACTAAATCCTGTTTGACCCCATCCGGAAACTATACAATTACGTCCCACGAAAGAGCTGGTTCCAGATGGCAGACAAGCTGTACCGACATTGATCTGGAACCCTAGAGCAATTGGTTGATTCAGACGTAATACGGCGATATCATTACGCAGGGTCGAAGGGTTGAAATTCGGGTTAACACGCATTGATGTAACTGTGCGCATTTGGGCCGTGGTTAAATTGGTTGGATTCCATACTCCAATATAGATTTGAATATTCCCGGGAGTTTGTCTGTAATCAAAATTAATACAGTGTTGGTAATAGTTTAGTAAATGCCTCTTACTGGTTCAGGTAGACTTTATGAGCTGCTGTCAGGACAGTATTTGAATCTAGCAGAACACCGCTTCCCGTGTACCCTGTTTGATTTCGTATGAAAGCCTGCCAAGGATATGCACCATTCTGAGTCAATCCATCAGCAGCGGAGAACCCTGATATATATCTTCTACCACAGGCCCCTGCTCCAGTCAGACCATAACATGCGACAGTGCCAGCAGGACAAGTGGCATTGATTGGAGGTGTTCCACCCTAGAAAGGAACATTCTACACACATTCTAAGTCACATTATGGATTAATTTTACTGGTGTGACAATCCTGGGATCAATGATGGTTCCTCCATTGTTGGTAATACATGTTTCAGGCGGGACACAGATAAAGTTTACACCAGGTGTTTGGGCATAGACAATAGTCAAAATTATACAGATGATGAATGTTTGGAAGGACATATCTACACTTTGATGGATTGGAATGGATGCAGCAGTAGATGATTGAGCACTGGTCTATTTAGATATGTGCACTTTGCTTTTATGCTGGTCCTTGCTGTGTTCCGACCAAATGACTCAATGAAATCACAATTTGACGGGATGTTGCAGCGAGGAGATTGTTCTGTGATTATCCACCGATTAGTGTTGACACTCGATTGAATATATTAACAATAGTTGCAATGTTTATGGACTTCCCTACTTTCTGTGCACGTTGAATGGTCACACATTTATGTTTGGTGCATGTTTACGCGGTTGTACCTGATTCACTCTTAAATTGTGCGACATTACGTAAAGTCAGCTATCTGTTTAACGCAATGAACATAATGAGTTATTTTTATGGGGAATACTATGCCACACTAAATTACATTGTAATAATTTATTATCTCATCGGTGATGCGACGTTCAAGGGTCATCCACCATTTGTTCATTCATTAATACAGACTGTGTAAACATGGAATATTGCAACGAATTTTAGTGAATTAGTCGAATATATTATATAATTCTAATCGATGGGAAATATTGTGACTTATGCCGGATGTGTTTGTTGAAAATATTTGTGAAACACACATATTTGTGAAACATACAAAAATATCAAATGGTAACTCCAAACCATTTTCAAGCGTAATTGGTCAAATTGTTAATGACAGTGTTGATCCAAGTGGTATATTTTGCCACATCTACGTAAACACCATACACACCAGGTTGGCCACAGTTTTTACCCCATATCACAAGACCAGCTATCGTAAACGTGCCGGAATCTTCACATACTAATGGCGCACCACCATCTTGGGTGCACGCATCGCGGTTGGCTTGTCCCCCAGCACATAACTCGTTCTGATCTAAGAACGTATCTACATTGGTGCCGAGGACATTGGGCTGAGCCATGGACGCACGACACGTGGTGTAATTGACAATGGGAACTGTAACTTGTCTTTGTGGTAAGGTTGAGGAGTCGTTGAGAACGAATGTGGTTTGTCCCCAACCCGAAACAGTGCAATTGCGACCCACATAAGTGGCATTTGAAAATGGCAGACATGCGGTACCCACGTTGGTTTGGTAGCCTAGGGTTATGGGTTCTGTTAGTCGGAGCACGGCCAAGTCGTTGCGTAGTGTGTCTTGTGAGAAATTTGGATGAATTCGTATGTCGCCCACTTTACTTTGTTGAGCAGTACTCAAATTTGCAGGGTTATAGACTCCCATGAATACTTGGAGGTTGCCAGGTGTCTTTCTAAAATGTTTTTGTGTTAATCTGTTAATGCATATTCAGATCTAGGTCTTACAGATATGGAGAGACTTTGTGAGCTGCTGTGAGGACATGGTATTCATCTAGGAGTACTCCACTTCCTGTATAGTCTGATAGACTTCTAATATAAGCCTGCCATGGGAAAGCTCCAAAAGTCGTGGGACCATCAACTATGGTTGCATTTTGAATAAACCTCTTCCCACATAGACCACCACCAGCCATGCCATAACAAGGTATGGTACCACTAGTGCATTCAGACCTTGATAACTTTGGCATAGAAGTCGTCACCTGCTTAAGAAGGATCAATAAGGACATTAAATATCTTATGGGAACTTAACTTACAGGAATTAAAATTCTAGGATCGATTGTATTTTCAGCTGTGGTATTACTAATACAAGTGCCGGGAGGCACACATATAAAATCCTTTCCTGGCGTCTGCGCACTGATCCAGGAACAAAATATCGCTAATATCAGAAGTAAAATGCGCTTTCTACACATGATGCTTGCCGCGATGATTCCGATAACACTGAATTGTTTGGAACCAGTTCGATCCTTATTTATTGATCGTAGTCTCTTCCGGCCAACAGAGTGTGTCATTAGTGCAATGCATGATAAATTTTCTGTAAGTGCTTGACCCACGTTGACAGTTTAATGCGTGATGCAATTTTAATGCCACTTGAGCACGCTGGACGAAATTAATAGATTACAAAAACGTCGATTGGTGTTAACAATTCACATATTGTTGTCTGGGATTTCATGCTCTTCGGTAGCTTTCAGTCAGCGCGAATGATTCATTACGCGGTGTGTCCTTTAGCTTTTCTTCTGCGAGCCTCATAAATCATTCATTTACACTCATTTTTATGTATTGATTTGTTTGTGCGTTATTTGTTGTACATGAATGTCCATGATATAGATTGACACTTGCGGTTCTGTGAGCGTTTTATTCTTCCAACAAGCAATTGAATGATTGATTACTGTCGTAATGTATAGAGTGGAGTTATAGCGGCCGGGGCGTAGCTTTTTGATATAATTGTGAACAAAGGGAAGTCATTTCTTTCATATATTTTATAGGAATATATGATATATTGAGGAAAGTTAAGTATAAGTTACATTGGCAGGGTAGCATACGTAGAAATCTCTAGAGATCAATTTTTGTACTTTTTTCAACTACAACTTCAATACGCGCATAAGCTGTGAACCTAACAAGCCGAATTTCACTCTTCTTATTTCTAAGTGTGTCTTCTGTTTCAACTTGGGAGATAGGCTTTCTATTTTTTGTTCTTTTTAATTAACACTTTGAGAGTTTTTGTTAATTTATATATCGTTAGTGGTATAACGACTCGGAGTAAATCTCCACAACAAAATAAAGCCATTAAGCGCAACATGAAAACGTCGAAATAGCAGTAATAAATCATACCAAAGGGTTAGGCAAATAACGTGATACGCGGCGGCGGCTATTAGGTAAGCCACTGCAATGTAGAAGGCGCTAAGACAACGATAAGCATGATGGAAGAAAGCAGGGCACCCATAGATTGCCAATAGTCAAGATGCAAGGTTCCAGAAGAAATAAATGTCCAAGAATAAGATGGGAGGAGGAGTTGCGCCAGGATGCAAAGCAACTCATGCAGTCGACCAACTGGAAAAGAGATGCATGGGATAGGTTAGGTTAGGTTATGTACAATTATATTTTTTTACATTTTCGTTTACAACTACAAGAACTTTACAATAATCAACCTTTATTTTGTCAGAAGATTATTGAAAAAAACATTCATGACAACATTTTTTAAGGTACATAGTTTTAGTGAAGAATTTTATGATCAAAAGCAACATATTATTACATGACTTATCAAAAACCGTTCGTGACTTTACAAAAAAATTGCTTTCGTATTTATTTACTTCTATTTGCTTCAAGCTTTTTATTTCCTCATTACAAAAACACTTCGTTTATATTCTTCAAAAGCTCACGTCAAACGTGCGAAAATGTTATTAATCAATATGAGGCTTCAAATGCCTTGCATCAATACGTACTTAATTTGAAAAAACTTAAATGAAATACCGTTAACTGGGCGCTTGAGTATAAGTTGACAGGAGCAAAAATGCTTCGCTGAACATAAATCAAAATTGTTTTATATAGTTCCGAAGTAATTGCGAAATTAATATTAATTGATGCCTTAACTGCTTCAATCACTGGCGTACGGTGCGTGCGAGGTGTGCGATTTTTGCGCGAATTTTGAGCCACGGCGGCCCAATGAAGCGTGTTAAGCACGGCTTATTTACTGTTTTTTTTTTACGTAGACAGCTGCATAAATCATGCATTAAAATAGTTTTGCATTGATTTCGCTAAAAATCGCCGAGCCGATAACCAATAATGGCAGAGTGCAGACACTGCAGACGTAGTTGCGCTTGGTATTTGTTTAATTAACAAGCGATTCAGGCACACTTTCACTTGCTGGGTCTGTGCGTAGCATATATGTAAATATGTCATTATTCAATCGAGTTGCAATTAATTTTATTTGCTCGCGCTCGGCCGAGCGCGCTGATAAAATAATTACGGGTTGTTGTTGGAAAAATAGATTTTGGTAATTGGACGTATTCTAACGAGATGTTTGCTCACTGGGTACATGGGAAATAATTAATTGAATGTCACTCTTTATTGTTTTTTGAAAATTAAATATTTAACAATTTTAACAGATTTGAAATTATCGAAGGTTTCAAGGAAGTCAGTTCTGAAAAAATCATGGTCACACCCGAAAAATGATTGCAACTGAAAGAAGATATAATTTTCAAAGAGTCTGCAAAAAAGGACTGTGTTCAAAGATATTGAGATAAAATTTAAGTAATATATTCAATTTGTTTTATTCGCATTCCAACTTGTGTTGTTGTGTTCTTCATGGTCCTTCGAACCGCACAACAATAAAAGTTGGAACGTGAATAAACATTTAGAAAGATCATGAAAAATATTTGTGCTTTATAACTTTGGAAAACATGAGACACATTTAACGAAATCTTGGAACAAGGCAGATTATTGCCAAATAAGGCGATTGTTATATGACTTATTAAGGAAATACAAGCATATCACAATATATTTTCTGAAATATCTTTTCCATTTGGACTGAAATACTAGTGTTAATTTATTCAATCGAGTTGCAATTAATTCTATTTTCTCACACTCGGGCAACCTGTAATTATTGTATCGGCGCTGCTACAATAAATACGGGTTGTTGTTCGGAAAAATAGATTTTGGTAATTGGACCTATTCTAACGATAGACATGTCAAAAAAATATCGATATTGATGAATATCGCCTAAAACTTTCGATATTTATCGATAATTTCATTTTCCATAATATCGATATCGAAATTTTTGATATCGTTTTGACATGTCATTGTCGTAACTGCCATCTGAGAAGTATTCTGAGAAGTTGAAAATTGGTAATTTTTCCACATTTTATAATAATTTTATTGTTAATTTCTAAATTTAATTTTATAGTAAGATTAACATCAATATTGACTTTTTGCCCTATTAGTATTGCATTGATCTACTTTTATGCATTATTGTAACTGTTATATTTAGTGGAAAGACTGATAGATCGATATACGCATTATTATTCTTGTCAGTATTACTTTAAATGTCGATTTTCGTCGTTATCATATGTATATTTTATATTTTAATTATACCAAAAAAATCACAAATACAGTCTAGGAACACCGCTGTAGCCGCTACATGAGACCGATATTCCATGTGAATTAATGATTACTGGGAACTGTAATTAGTCCTGAAACCCATTACAGATGGCGTTCCCGTGGAGTTTCGATTTGATCGATATTAATAATATCGATATTTTCAAGACGATATTTCGATATCGATATTGTTTACGCAGATGCGCAAACAAGGAAGCGTAGATACGCTGCTTAATAGTGTATTGCACATAAATATATTTTAACAGACATTAGTGAACAATGGGCAGTATACATAACCTTGTAATATATTCTAGTTGCGAATGTTTATGAATAGGTCATGATGTCGCGGCAATTAGCCATGAGGTCCGGACTTCCAAATAAAGTCGTTATCGGTCGGACTCTTGGTATCGCGACGTCATGCGCCATTAGGAGATAAGTCATTAGCATGTATCTTTAGGTTTAGAGTTAGAAAATAAAGTTAGTAGTTATATGGATTTCATCGTGGTCACATCGTACCTTCCTCCATCCCTGCACTCCGCTGTCTTGCTACCAGCGTCACGGGCTCGACTTAAATATTGTCGTTGCTCAATGCAAGTACTTATGCTCGCGGACCTGCACATCATCTGCAGCGTACGCACAACGAGCATACAGATATATAGAAAAATTGGAAATATCGATTTCGACAAAATATTTCATCATCGCCTGACATGTCTATCTAACGAGATGTTTGCTTACTGGGTTGATGGGAGGTAGTTAATGGAATTTCACTCTTTATGGGTTTTTGAAGATTAAATGTTTAGTAGGTAGATTATTGGCACACAAATGGAGTATTATAGAGTATATTATAATTAACCCTTTGCACTCGTAACTTTTTTCCGCATACATATGATATGATTAGCGTACTAATATCTAATATGAAAGAATGATCACTGTTGGTTGGAGAAAAAAAGTGCGCCATTATCGCACACATATCGCGTTACTTAGCGCACCGATACGAAAACAAACCCAGGAAAATCCTGAATTTTGCTTCAGCGAAACAACCACGTCCTTTTTTAGATATTTTGATGAGTTAAAAAGAAAGATTCTTTTCTTAACGTAGAAAATGCACTTTAGAAAATACCTTTTATATTTGGCCCGATTATTAAGTGTTGAAACATAGATTTGGCTAATTGCATTCTAACCATCTGTCCGAATGCCGTACAAATGGGAACAATGTTGCCACTGTATGGAATTAATTAAATATTGATGGCCCAGAGCGATGGTTTATGCGCATGTCATTGCCGTAACTTTTTGCAGGCGTGAATAATGCTTAAGTAGGTGCGGTATGGCCGTGCAACGGGCAAATATTCAATTGAAATTCGCGCTGTAATCGATTTGATGTTTGTACGGAGAGCAGCTGGACATGCACGTGGCAGCAGTGAAAACTGTAATTTCGCTTTGATTGCACGCGCATACAGTTTATCAATCAATCCGCGCCGCGCGTGTTTGTCTAATTAGGTAAAACGCTTTTGGAACGCTATTCAATATGACGATTAATCAATTATTTGCTTTTGCATTCGTGCAGCTTTTGTGTAGTGCGTTCGTCAGTCGCATAAAGTAGCTTTCTTGCTTCTTGCTTGTTGGATGCTGGATGCGATCGCGACGGTGTGATTAAATTTCATAAGCGCACGTTATGTTCGTCGGACACTCGACGAACATGGCGGCTACCAATATGCAAATATAATTAGTAATGTACGATGGCTATCTTTTGCGGTACTTTATTGGCGTTGGGTTCGATTGCGCAATACAGCATTCGCGAATGCGAGTGTTCAGCATTGCTTAACGTTAACATTCATAATGGCGACTTTTACATGTTTTAACATGCGTCATGAATGTCTCGACGTTACGATCAGATGCCATGCATCGCAATTGTTCGAATACGGTTAATATCTTAATTAGTCGTTGATCTTTTCATGCTACGGCGTGTGCATACTTTCATATTGTGTGTTGATCGTGAGGAATATGAAAAAGGTCGAGTGGGTACGTGAGTTATGCGCATATTCAAATTTCATCTGGTACGTTCTTTGTTCATGTGCAACTAGGCAACTTTTGCAACATATTTTCATGAAAAGTCAATCATGAAAATCAATTTGTACTGCCTAACCTAGAAACAGCCGATTGTTTACTCCGTTATATTTTAAGAATGAAACTTGTTGGATAGGTCATCATTCTGGGAAAGTTGAATCATCTTTGAGATATGTTAGAATTAATTTCAGAAAATCTTTAAAAATACGAATTCATAGGGATGCATAAGGGATTAATAAATCAGCTGTTTTCAGCTTAGGCAACACAAGTTGATTTTCGTATCTTTGAGAATATGTTGCAAAAGTTGCTTTCTGGCATATTTCTAGAGATATTCATACTTTTATAGACTTTCGGAAACCAATTCTACAATATCTGAAGGACTATTCAGCTTTCCCACAATGTTGATAGAGACGCCATCTATTCAAACATAATTCATTCATAAGCATGCATAAATAACAAATCAGCTGTTTTCAGGTTAGGCAACACAAGATGATTTTCATGACTTTGAAAATGTTTCAAAAATTGCCTTTTTGCACACTTCTAGTGATATTCGTACTTTTACCAATTTTCTGAAACAAATTCTACTATATCTCAATGGCTATTTAGCTTTCCCAAAATGAGATATTGTAGAATTGGTTTCATAAAATCGGTTAAGGTACGAATATCTCTAAAAATGTGCAAGAAAGAAACTTACGACCTATTCTCAAAGCCATGAATATATCAATTATCTTGTCTAACCTAGAAACAGCTGATAACTTATTCATTGATGTCACTTAACGCATGTATTTTTTTTTTTTTTTGATAGATGGCGACCGTGTCATCATCTTGGGAAAATTGAATAAAATTGCAACTGATAACATTATCAACATATTCTCAAAATCAGGAACATTAATTTGTTTCGCCTAACTTACAATAAGCTGATTCCTTATATTCTTATGTTTTTATGAATGAAATATTTTCGAAAAATGGCAATTCTGTGTGTATTTTCACAAAAAATACGAATAGAGACATTTGACCAGAATATTTGATGTCCTCACCTGACATTGATAAAAAAATAATGTATATATTTTAGTGGCTATCAACCCTGGGGTTTTTCCGCCGTGATTACAATTTATTTGTGTATGTATACAATTTGTGAGTTTGTAGTTGTCGTGTATTATAGAGTGTTGGATGTTGCATGTTGAATGTTTGTTGAAAAATGTTGAATGTTGTAGTATGTGTGGTGTGTAGTGGGTGAATTATTAATTATAATTCACCCGGTGGATTGCCCACCTCGGGGAATCGAACCCCGTCCTTCACGTGGTAAGCCGAGACGATACCACTAGGCTGCCCAGGTGGGCCGACATTGATATTTTGTTAAGATTTAGGTAACCATGTATTTAATATGTGGTCATGAACATATATTGGCAACACGTAACCAGTCTGATGTCTTCCATCTACTTCCCCGACGGCGTCGATTGTGCCAAGAACAAGTGAATGTCGTACCGTAAAAGCGATCCATTCATCAACCCAAACAGCTGTCAGCGAAGGCACCATCTTCACCCGATCGCCGTGTTAATATTTAACAACATAAATCTAACTAATATAGCCAATTAAGATTTTATATAGTAATCAATTAAGTTGTTTTGCTCTCTTCGTTTTGATATCGACGTGTTAATGTGCGGCTGTTATAGCAAGTTATAAATTTCTTTCAAACAGCATCCGCACGCTGATGGTTTGAAAATAGGCATGAAAAAGCATAATAACACTTTTTATCTACGTGGCGCTGAGATATTCATTGAATCCATTGAATCGCACGTCTAACAACTTTATTAATATCTGTGTTTATTGCAGGAAATGCTCGCGCGCAACTTCCCAGAATGGCGTTGACTATTTATTGGCTGCAATTTTGCATTTGCGCACTTCTAACTTTGGCACGAAGGCTAATGCTTGTTTACTGAATTGTACCGCTGCTATTTTCATAAAGTGCGTTTATGGTGCATTCATGCACGACGTGCCTCAATTCGGGCGGGATTACATGGATTTTATTAATTTGAAATTCAACACATGATTAAACAACTTAACTTCACATGAATATATTTTATTGAATCGAATGTTACGAAACTATGGGTTTTCACACTTTCGAAATAATTCGAAATGTTCGAACATGTCACAAAGTGTTAAATTTTATAGTCTTACTTCCAATGGAGAGTAGTGAAACGTGTGGAATTCAGTAACTCTTCCATTTAGTGTTATGACAACTATAAGTTTAGGTTGTGATTGTAGGTTTAGTCTGAGAATTGTATTTACTGAATTTATATTTTATGAGATGCATATTTTGACATTGTCGTCCCTCTTTAAATTTGTGTGGTACAATTGGCTGAATTTCGAGTTTAGGAATTCTGAAAGTTGCGAAATTCCTTGAAATGTCAGTTGCTAGAATGAAATGTAATGGATACGATTTTTAATGGCTGTATTTACTACCAATCACTGCAATCGAAACTTATGTTTTTGGATTTTGACATTTTCAGAAATTAATTAAACTTTGTTGTGACATTTGCAGTTACTTTATACGTTTAGGATGACACGAAAATTCCAACATAGACCTTGCGTCAATTGGATTTAATAAGCTATCTAGTAAAATTTTAATGCCCGTCTATTTCAATAATATAATATTTCCATCAGCATAACAATATGCAATCATGTGTTTGATTCTCGTAGCTGGAGCTGCAAATAGCGACTCTCTAGTTGGGACCATTTCCATTGGGATAGGATAATGTTTCAGCTTTTATTACGTCGTAAAATCGGAAAATTTATTATGTGCATAAATAACAAATTAATTAGGAGTATGATAATTGTTTATGTAGTTAACTTTGTTTTAACAATCTGATGCAGTGTCGGTTAATTGTCGGGTGGTGGGAAAAAGTGGGCATATGTAAATCAGGTTTCAGTATCGTTCGCATGCCAACCATTACAGTCATTAGGTTGTGCAATGAATTATCTCGAATTAAGCGATTTCGTTCTATTTGTTTAATCTGTGCCCCGACTTCTTTTGTTGCTGTTTTCTTTGCACGTGGTGGGATTGAAAGTAAAAACGACGAAAAAGGCAATGGGACAGACATTCAATGCGTGGTTGCTACTTGTATTAAGCCACATTAGGTGATTTTTTTTCTCTCTGCGATTCTTTAAGAGCCAAATATGTAGTAAATTTTAGTGTGACATAATCCCTCTGACAAAACTTCCAAGAGGCATTGCATATGGTATAATCAGATACCTTGATTGTTAGAGGCCGATTTCGCGAGTGATGTCGAACATTGTTTATAACATCGCTGCGTAAGAGATGTTCTTTCCTGCGAATTGCAACGTTTTGCGAAGTTATGATTCGCGTGCATATAGATGGCGCAAATTCGCAACAATCGGTGCAAGCGTGTAGCATTTTGAAAGTAGTGCAAAAGCGTGATTTCGCAAGGCGATCGATAGCTTTATGCATAATAATATCCGATACACGGTGTGCATGCAGCTCGACGACGACGACGACGACAACGTTCGCTTTTCGTTTGCCGTTGTTCTTCTACAGCATCGACATCGGAATTGGATCCCTTTCGAGTTCGTTATTTCATGTCCAACCGCATAACTTATGTCTTGATCTAGAATCCTCGATGTGGCGAGAGAGCGATTGCGCAATCGCTCGTCTCGATGAGGCGCCTGCGAGAGTGAAGTGAAGTTTGAGAAGTTTCAACGCAATTGAAGAGTGACTGGAGACTATGCACTCGACATGAAAACGTTCCTTTTTGCGTCACTATTCAAATAGTGATGGCGTGTCCTTATGTCGAGTGCTTTGATACCACACTTGAGAGCTTTCAACTTTGAATTGTAATATTCTCTCTTGAGATCAATAGATCTAGAGAGAATAGAATAAAACTTCTTTGATCTGAGAGCGAAATATTTACTATTTCAAGGACTAGGACTTCGAAAGGAAGCAGGTTTTTTGAGTTAGAAGACAATTGTCACTCGGACTGGAGGACATATACTTACTTATATCAATGATAGATAATAACTAATACCTCGTGGGTTTGTTTTTGGGAACCGAGACTGCTAGGAAACCGCATGAAAAGAAATATTTCTCGGAAAGACCCGTTCTCCTAAAATGGTACGTAATCACCGCTCTGCTATCTTCCTTCAGTCAGGTTCTCTTACCTTTACTTATTTTGAGTCTTCTAGAAAGTTAGTCTTTCCATTTCTTGAGAAAAATAGAGCTATAGAGTTTTAAACGGAACCAGAAAGATGGTTTGTCCAGTTATCTAGTGTAGTAGCTTACCTATGGTCCTAAGTTCAAATCTTAAGATTGGTCGTATTTACTTGCTCTGGTAATCTCCCACTGGGCAAACAAATTCTTAGATATAAATTTGGAAAAAAACACAGTGCATCTGCCTACGCCCGGGCAGCGAACATTCGGATTGAAGGAGAAGTTTACAAACCAACACTCATCCTTAGTCACCTATTCCGAACTTGGCAGAGTATGGAGTGACATATTTGTCCTAGGACTGTTCCTTCATATCCAATAGCACGAAGGACTGGAGAATGAAATTAGGTGCACGATCGTCCCTTTAAGTCCCTTCGTGGGGTAACTGCTATTGTACCATACTAATAATATGGTGGATACCTTTTCCGCTTCAAATCCAGTTGGAAGTATTATCATTTTCTCACTCAATTAATGTAATTCGCGATTAAATACTCGTAAATGTAGTTGCTTACAATAATTATATGTTGATCTTCTTTGCCATAGTCATTCACAATAACAATATGTAGTTAAGTAAAATACTTCCTTTCAAAACCAGTTTTTTAGAAGGAAGGTAATTGAGTTCTAAAACGCATAAAATATATGTGTTTGCAAACATGTTGGCAAATAAGCATTTATCAGCATATGAATTTCTTGTGGGTAATTGCTTATTTCCTTGGACGATCTATGACTAAGATCATTTCTTTGGAAAATTCTCCAGGAAGAGGTCTGGAAGGAGTGAGGCATTCCATTCCACCATGAGGAAAGTCATAGATAACTTCAAAGAAGGAGTCACTAAGGAGGAATCAAGGAATTGTCCAATGTCCAACCTGGACTTCTTCTTAAATGGCTCTACACTTGAAGAGAACAAAGTAGAGTACATTGTGATACTGGCAAGGCTATTTCTATATAAACTTTAAATAAAAATATGAACGGACTGTGTTTTTTTCTTATTCTTCCTTCAATCAAGACTACATTCTTTCCAAATATCCTTTATAAGACCTAGAATCAATTATCACCCGGATATAACTGACGACGTTTAACACCATCAGATCCCTTAAAGTTCCTGAACCTGAAAATTTGCCATTAAATGTCTATGAGCTATTACAATTCTATAATTAATAATTTCCAATTACATCTTCGTAAAGATTAAACGACCACCAAAGTACTATGTTATTAGGTATAAGAACCAGCGCTCTATATCTAATATAATGTCGCCGTATTGCAATTTGAAGTATTTGCACGTATAGACTTAATTTGCCGGTTAATTAACCAGCGGATAATTAATATACGCGTTAGGCCATCATCCTACGTAATGCCTTGCGAACGCGGGGCATATTGATGCAGGCAATAAGCTCATTAGTGTGCGATAAATGGAATTCGAATGCGTTTTGCTAACCAGACTGGAGGGGGCGTCAGCAGTACGCATTTCGGTTTTTTTGCGTCCGTCCGACTAACCGTAAACGCACGTACTGAGCGCGAATCTCGTAAATATCGACGCGCGTAAAAAGCGCAACTCGCATGCCGTACGATGCACAGACGCATGCCTCACGTATCGCGGGCACTTGCTAGCGCAGATAATAAACACTACCAGTATAATTTATAAATGCGTCGTAATTAAATTGCCCCCTGGTGATTGCCACAAGTTTCGCCGAGATTCATACGCAGCCACGACACGATATTATTCACAACCGTTTCGCCCCTCTGGATATTTTTCATCTGATTAATTTGTCACGTAATTAATTTTTCGCTGTTGTTTTGCGATCGCTAAATCACGGCTAACTGGGTCTAGACAAACCTTGGAATACCGCTACTTGTGCGTTCGTTTGCGACGTGTGATTGCGATTATCTTATCTGCGCTGAATTAGTGCGATAGTTGAAGTTACTTATATGCAGTTGTCATGTTGCATCAAGGCTTTACCTCAATTACGCCTGGAAAATGATCGAATTAGTAGAAAATGTCATAGCAATTTGTTGTTGGTTTAATTCCTTGTCTCTCTTTCACCGTCCGATGGGTTTATGCTACTGGCCTTGTATATCAAATCGTTATTATTGTCATTTCATTTTTTCAACCTTGACTTTGTCTTTTGTATTTGTGTCAATATCATTGGCAGCAATCAATTGTACTATTGCATTGTACTCACATCCTTTCATGTTTAATGTTTTACACGAGTTGACCTTTTCCTTTCCGCTTTTTCCGCTTTTGCTTTCACTTTTACAGCAGTTTGCCGCTTGCGGTTTGTGCAGAAACACATATGGAACACTTCTGCAAATCGCCGACCAGCATCGCCGTCGAATACGCTAATTATTTACTTAATTAGTTCGCTAGCGCGATCGTGTGGCGAGGCGTGCGCTCTCTGGTCGGCTGAGCGAAGTGTCAGGAAAAAGTTATAATCGCTGCGCATAATTAATGCGGTGCATAAACGCCGGCCATGCAGACACAACATATACATGCGGTTTGCGCACTTTAATTGCGATGTAAAATTTAATTAAGAGATTTTCGGCACCTGCAGATTGCATTATTCGATTTCGTGCGGTATGACAAATACGAGGGGTCGTAAACTCTGGGGCGATACGAATCGCAAATGGCGCATGTGCGATTATGATCCCGATAAATATGCGCCGACTTTGCCTGGCACGATTTTACGACCGAAAATCTTTTACGGGCGCATGCGCTCGCACCGCACGTTGCTTAATTGCAATTCCTGGCAAACGCGTGGTGCATGGTGCACATAATCGTAGCTTACAATGTACCACTAGAATGTGGCGTAAATTTTAATACACATATTTTAATGCAGACGAATGTGTTAATTATAAACGTCGTCGTGCAAACCCGAGGAAATCTGCATTATCTGCTGAGATATATCCCTTATGATTTACAACAGTGATGAGTTTTTGCCACGTGCAGACAGTTAAGTACTAAAAGTTTATTGTAAAATATTTCAAATATCTGAATGATAATTTGATAATTTATACTGGCGTTAATTACACGTGCTTTGAATGTGTGTATTTATTTATGACTTGATAATTAGTTTTTGCCTTGCAGTTTCTGAACGCATGTAAGGTTATGATGATAAATTTATATGTAT
>JAODAC010027788.1:0-15981 GCA_027575185.1 Mimaenictus wilsoni
AAAGATTGGAAACAGATGTGTAGGTTTGAAAGATTTGCAGAGTTGAAATTAAGAGAATAGACAGTGGAAAAAACCTTAAAGAAATACAATATCTAATATACGTTAATGCGTGGACTGGACCACCACAAATCCATCAACGGAATAGACGTGAGCGCACCAAAGCCGGTGGGTGGGTGCCACCGAAATGCGAAGCCAAAGCGCGCTCGCTGTGTGAATGCATCGGGCTTCGAAATTTGAAGCGAGGCGAGGTGACTCCGCCAATGTGACAGTCCCCATAGGATTCTATAACACATAGGGTGCTTTTGCACCCTCGTAGTAAGTTTCGGATGAATCAGTACATTCAATAATAGGTTAAGGCAGACTAGACTTCGGTTCAAATCTTCACTCATCGAAGTTCGTGCCTATTTTCAGATCGCATATCTACGCAAAGATCGATTTAAGAGTCATATATTCGGATTAAGCTCTAAAAGTTATATCAGGAAACCAAATGCCTATATGTTATAGAACTTTTAGAAATTCTATATAGTAGTTGCCACTACTAAACCATCCTGTTTGGAATTATGATAAATACTTTTTATAGCGTGGAGGAAGAAAACCAAGTAAGATATCTAGCTGAAATTTGGCAAGCAATCTTAAAAGACCTTGTAGAACCTCCTCACCAAATTTCATTTAATTTGGCGATGGTCAAGAGGGCCCACTTGACATGAAATGAGTATTGGTATATTGTGTATTAAAGATATGAGGCTATGTATGACGTTTCATAATCAAAAACGATACTGAAATGTGCACATTTTACAGTATAACTTGAATATAATAGGATAATCTATTATAGAATATCTATATTGGAGTAGTTTAGTCCTAATGTGTATTTGTATATTTAGGTTTGTTCGGGTATGAAACACTTACTTACTAAGAAACAAATCTTTGTTCCAGACCACCGGAAGAATACCTCTCTGATAACAGTTGCGATGGATCGGAGGATGAACAAACCGCGTACCTAAAGCCGAGGCGTCAACAATGGTCCAATAAGTTCCAATTCATCCTGGCATGCATAGGCTACAGCGTCGGCCTCGGCTCGGTATGGCGGTTTCCTTATTTATGCTATAAGAGTGGTGGAGGTTTGTGCCAAGATGTTATTTGTTCGCGCTACAGCTATCTGAATCAAATCAAATGTACTTGCAGGTGTCTTCCTCATTCCATACTTCATCTTGTTGATCATCTGTGGAGTGCCCATGTTGTATATGGAACTGTCAATCGGGCAGTTTACGGGCCGAGGGCCAATTGGTGCAATGGGACAGTTATGTCCTTTGTTTAAAGGTAGGTTCATAGACCATACATCGAAGGAATTTCCTTTCACATGTTTTAGTATGCAAATGAGATTGGTACAAGTAGAAATGAGATCGCTTGGATATTTTCAGGCACCGGAGTAGCAAGTGTTGTGATATCATTTCTCATGTCGACGTACTACAGTGTGATAATAGCATACGGAATTTACTATTTCTTTACATCACTAAAACCCATTCAACCATGGGCACAATGCGGACACAGGTGGAACACGGAAATATGTCGAACACCAGCAGGAAATATGAGTGATATTCCAAAACCAAATCTATCCTTTAGTACCCCTGCAGAGGAGTTTTATAAGTAAGTAAGCCAAATCTTGAAGTTATACATTTTATAAACATTGAATTCTTAGCCACAAGGTTCTCCAAGTCTCGGATGGTCTTGAATATTTCGGTACCCTTCGTTGGGACCTTGTTGCCTGCCTCATCTGCGCATGGGCAATCATATACTTCGCCATATGGAAAAGTATCAAGTCCTCGGGGAAGGTGCGCTACTTTACAACAACTGTACCATTCCTAATCATAGTTATCCTCATGGGGAAGTCTCTAACATTGGAAGGTGCCCATAATGGTATGCGTTACTTCTTCCAACCAAACTGGAAACTCTTAGGGGACTCAAAAGTATGGGTAAACGCTGCCACCCAAACGTTCAATTCTATGGGCATTGCCTTTGGCTCGATGATCTCCTTCGCCAGCTACAGTAACCACAAGAACAACATACTTCATGACACTGTAGCTGTTTCCTGTGTTAATGCTCTAACTAGTATACTTGTTGGTATCTTCGCTTTCGCAACGATTGGTAATATTGCATACGAAACGCGAAGTAGCATAGACGACGTTATAGCTGATGGTAAATAAATTATTTGATACTAACTTATAAATAAGGTAAATGGTGTATTTTGCATAGGACCGGGATTAATATTCGTAGTCTTTCCTCAAGCAATGGCGAAGATGCCTGTACCACAGTTTTGGGCTTCCATCTTCTTCTTTATGCTACTATGTTTAGCTTTAAATAGTCAGGTAAGATTCGAAGTATTGCGGAACTTAACAGTCTAGTTTGAAAATAGTTTGCAATTGTAGAAGTCGTGGTAACATCCGTTCAAGATGGTTTTCCAGTATGGATTAAAAAGAACCTTATGTGTCATGAGGTTCTAGTCTTCGTGGTCTGCATAGTATCTTTCCTTCTAGGCTTACCAAACGTTACAAATGTAAGTCCCCCGGTCCCGTTTTTAATATCAAATATTAACTAGTAAACTATTTCAGGGTGGTATTTATTTCTTTCAACTCATTGACCACTATGCTGCCTCCATCTCTATAATGTATGTAGCATTTGTGGAGATCATCGCCGTAGCGTGGTTCTACGGTGTATGGCGACTATCAAAAAACATCGGTTATATGAGTGGTAAACAACCAAGTTTGTATTTCAAGTTCTGCTGGACCATCGCAGCTCCATTGATGATCTTCGCAATATGGGTATTCTACATGATCGACTACGAATCGCCAACTTATAACAATGGAATGTATCACTACCCAGATTGGGCTATTGCACTTGGTTGGGTTATATCCTCTTTCTCCATTTTATGTCTTCCTGTTTTCATGATTTACAGTTTGATCAGAGCGGAAGGAAAATCATTAAGAGAGGTACTAAATCGTGTTATTTTTCTATTTTTCGAAGGTACCATGTCTATATTTCGGTTTTAGAAACTCATTTCTTCGCTAAAGCCAAATATTCTTTTCTGTGAAACTTGTGGGGAAGATAACTGTGAACATTTGGATAAGTATCAAGAGTATTGTGAAATGGAATCATCGCAGCCAATGCTTGATATACGAAATTTAGGATATAATGGAACGAATATCAATGGTGGTACCTACAATGGCTCCGTATCTCCGACGCCAATAAGCATGCGTAATGATAATAGGAATACTAATGAACAGCTATGATTTCTTACCTTGAAAATAAGCGTACAAAGGATAGAGAATGAGAGGATATTGAAGGCAAGTGAGATATTGGAGATCGCTTGGTCTTACTTTTAGAGATTATAATTTATCTTCTAATACATATTGTAATAAAATATTTAAATAAATGTATTTAATTTATGGGTCTTAATTATATTGAAAAGAAAAAAAGTCAGAACCAGAAGAATTAGGACCATAGAGTTTCTGAAAACCCGACCTACTTAAAACTCGAATTGCTGTATGCCGTTTGATGATTTAATTACATAGTTTATTTAACGATAGTCATCATTTAGTATAACTAAAGTTCGGGTTTCCACTAAACACAATAAAAACACAAAATATCCGGAAGGAAGTACATATAATAGCACTCTGCCGCAGTTCAATAAAAATAGGTGCTTCATTGTAGAAGCACCTATTTTTATACTTTAATCATGCATAATCATACGTTGATTATACTAAAGTACTATTAATTATGCAACTTAAAAAGTAAATCGAAAAATCAAGATAATTTCGGATCGAACAATTGGTAATTATTTGTATTAGAGAATGTCTTTCGATCATTAATGGAGAAATCTGGAATACATCATTAATTATTCGAGCAGTATATTAGAAGTTATTGAAAAGAAATCTCATGTTTGAATTTGTTTTATCCATGTAATGTGACCAGAGGTCCCAACTTTTTTGGAAAAGGACGCGGATCAAATTTGCCCCAACGTATCTAATCCACAGATTAGACCGCAGGGAAGGTGTTGTGCGTGTATGCGTACAACACCTTCCCCGTTCCAGGTTTGTCTTTATTAAAGTCTTGCCAACTACTCGAGCGCAGTTTAGCTGATATTTGTTTTATACCTAATTATTGAGAAAGCCTCTCAACTTTTGGAAATATGTTAAACTTTACAACGAAGAGAAATGAAAACTCTATTCGCCAATTTTAATGATACTTAACAAACTAAATAGGTTTTCGTAAACAAACTTTTTAAGAACACTTATTCGAAATGTATTTGAGAAACTGAAATTATATTCATAAAAAATTCTTACAACGATAAAAAGCTTTAAAATGTTCCCTGCAATGCCGGAAAAATGAAGGCACTAAAAAGTATTGAAGAAAGTCAAACCGCCAAGTTGACTCCTTCTAAAACTTCTTCCGCTTCTTCCCTTAGATTCTCAACCTTTTCGAGCAAAATCATCTAAATAAAAAAAACATTACAGAATATATATTTTTATGACAAATAATAATTACTATACAAACCTTTGCAGCAGCAATCAATTGGTTTGCAAGTGTTTTACTCATAAAATGCAATTCCGACATTAACTTTTCCGGTTCAGCACGCGCCACACTTTGCAGGGTTTTATATCCAGCCTTGAACAACTGTTTTGCCCTATTCTGCTTCACCGAGGGGAGCTTCATAAGCGGAACGAGTTCCTTGACGCAACAATGCGACAGCCGATCAGCCATACCTTTCAGAAGAAGAGAGAAGGCCCAAAAATCTTCAAACTCGCCACAAAAATGGTACACATTCGAAGCGAATGACGCGGCATTGGTCATAAGATTCTGAATAATTCCTCGATTCACGTCGTATTTCAAAGACACTTCGTAGACAGACATACCGTTCCATAAATCATAGAGCATCAACGTTACATAGAAACGATTAAGAACTCGCTCTGGAAGTTCGGTTATCTTGCGATTTGTGAGCATTTTCGCTGCAATTGCATCGTTAAATCCCAAAACTTTGGCTGTTTGTGCTTCACGCTCATTTAATTTTTGGTACTGGATATAATATGAATTAAAAACACGATTTTTAATGATGAGCAACTTACCAATGAGTAGTACATGGGTTTGTCTGGATTAACTTGCTCTACAATTGAATATGGGGTGACTAGGTACATTAAATGCAATCCTGTGAATAGCACTAAACTTGCTTGTGCCCTGAGAAGATCTTCATAGAGCATATGTGCTTTAGTTAAATCCAAACCACCTATATTATAAAACAAAACTTTCAATATCATTTTTTTTATTAATATATGTAGTAATGCTATAGTGGCTTCAAAAGGTATTAGAATCGATAAATATCGATATTTCAATTCGATATTTCTAGTATCAATGAGTATCGAAATTATCTATACTTTATGATCTGATCCATATGTCTATTTTTAATCTGTTCGTAATAAAAAAATCGTTAAAATACCAAAAGATATGTGATGGCGCTAAGGGTGTTGCGCATCAATTACAAATCTATACTTCAAAGTACTTTATATATGAAAAAGAAGTCATATCAGATATTGACAATATTTTCTAATTTCGATATTCATATACCGATATATCCATATCCAAATACAAATATATGCATATTGAAAATCCGATATATCAATATCGGATTTTTGTTTTCATAATTAGTTAGTATCGCCGGTATGTTAAAATATAATAATAGGACATGATCGTGCTCCTAATGGCCGCGTCACCGGAGAGCAACACGTCAAAAAATAATCGAAATTTTGGATATCGATTTGTATCCAACCCAGAATTTCGATAAAATGTCGGTATTTCACGTCTGATATCGATATTTTTTGATATGCCTACCAAAAAGTATCAGTGCATCGAAACTCTGAAAGTTCGATACCACTAATTGAAACAAAAAAAATACGTACCTCTAATGGCAGCTGATCCAAGTTTACTTATTTGTAAAGGTGTTGAATTGTTGACATGAATAACGGTTTTCTGTTTGTTTGATCCAGCATCTGAACACTGCGACGGTTGCGCAACCTTTTGCGTTGGTAACTAAACATGATTTTCCTATTTTTACTCTGATCAATTGAATCAAAACCTACTTACTGTACTTTCCAACTCAGCCGAAATACTCTTATTTAGGATACATTGAGTTTTTAAGCCGGTTACGTTCAAAGCTCCAGTTTTGAACAACATTTTAATTGCTTGACGTGTCGCCAGGCGCACATCTACACCCAACCGCTTCGATTGTACTGCAAGAAGCGTTCGTTCAACCATATTATGCAGATCTGTCTTGGTTGACGCCAACTTTAGAGACACGCAGCTCAACAAGAAGTTCTGCAGTCCATCGCAATCATTGGCGTGCATGGACGACGACGCAATGTCCATTGGTGACAAGAAAAGCTCCCTAATGCGGGGTAACTCCTGTGGGGTGCAAATGATAATACTTTCACCTTTTTCGCCATAACCAGCACGCCCTGCACGTCCAGCCATCTGTTTGTATCGCGAAAGGTTGATAAATTCGCGACCAATATAGGGATTTCGAATAATCACTCTTTTGGCTGGTAAGTTTACGCCTGCAGCCAGTGTTGAAGTGCAGCAAATTACAGCAATGATACCACGGCGGAATGCTTCTTCAATTAAACGGCGTTCTTCTGAAGTGAGTCCTTAAAATAAATTTCGATTAAATATAAATTGAAATTGTTTTATGATCCGGTTAGGGGTGTCAAAATAGTATCGGTATCGATAAGTAGCTGTGCAAACTTCAGATTGAAGACATTATAATTACCTGAATGGTGATAAGCAATTCCGTAGTCCAAGGTGTGTGCCAACACTTTGCAAAGTGTGCCTGCATCTTCTTTAAGGGCACTTTTCAAATGCCGCTTTTCAATAAGCCGATAATTTTTTAAATCCCTAAAAATAGAACATTGTAAGATTCGGCTTGCGAGAAATACGTAAATATCGATATTTTTGTTCCGATAAAAGTCTTTTTTCGATATTATCTTAAGAGGCTGTCGAACATGCCACCATTTCTTTGTTGTTTTATGAACTTTAAAGGACATTAAAGAGATTTTTGTCCTTTTTAGTTGTTTATTGTTCACGGCATTGATCAAACTGTATGCCTTTTGATGGTTGTCGGCATGCTGTCACAAAAGCAGGGAAACAATTAGCGCAAGCCCTACCTCCCTCTTCTCGCAGTCAGTACACCATGCATATATCACACCTTGCAATGGCGATGCAAACTAATTACTACATTACCAACATCTATAAATTTAGACATTTTTATCGGTTACTAGTATATCGTTACATTGAAAATCTATCTAAATAAATATCGAAATTTCGTCATTATCAGACATATCTAAGAAAGTTAGTTATATAAAAGAAAAAGTCAACTTACTGGTCAATAACTTTGCAAAGTAATTTGGCGACACTCTCGCAATTTAAACGAGTTTTGCAGAAAACCAAACATGAAGCATCGGGTATAACGTCCATTACTAATCCTCCTAAGTGGTCTGGATCAATTTTATTTAATTGTTTGTCTTTATCATTCTGAAATTGGACAATTGTTATCATACCTAATACCCAAGACGCAAATTACAAAACTTACCTTATAATAGTCAACAGTCTTTTCATGAAGTAAAATATCGCTAGGATCTGTACATTGCTTATTGACAATGGCTATTTCATCCCGGCATTTAACATACTCAAGTAGTTCAACCGGACGGAAATCTTTCGAGTAAACATCGGCATTGAGAAATTCACATAATTCGGGGATATTCCCGATTGTGGCACTCATTCCTATCATTTGTATCTTACCTTTAAAAAACAATTTTCAAATATTTCAAACATTAAGAAATACCATCAAGATTCTTACAATTAAGTGACTTTATCTTCGTGAGCAAAGTTTCCAAAATCGCTCCTCGACTTCCATCGCCTAGAAGATGTAACTCATCTATAACAACTAACCCGATCTCATCACTTCGGTCATTCTCAATTAGACTATTCATAACACCAAGTGCTTTTTCAATTGTACATATGTAAACGCAATTCTTCCGACGTCTTTGGCGTGGCGGATAGTTTCCTTTCCCACCTGCATATTCTTCGACTAAAAACTCTAAAGCAACTGCAAACGGAGACATTCCCCAAACCTGAGATGGAAATTAAAAATGTTATGTTTCTTGTAATAAAATATACTACAATTTGTTATACTTACTTTTTCTTGAACAATAGCCACATATGGCAGAATAAACATAGCGTTTTTCTTTCGACATAAAATTTCACGTAAAATCAAAATTTCTGCAACTAGTGTTTTGCCTCCACTTGTTGGCAAGGCGTAAATTAAATTTTTCCGCTGAGATATAGCAGGTAAATTTAAACATTCAATTTGCCAATCTGAAAAAACACGCTTTAAATTCATATTACTTTTTATTATTCATTTTATTCACATTTAAGTGGTGTCAAAATGTATCGGTAACAATTCTTATTTTCGATGCATATCGATACTTCAAATGCCTGCCGATTTCCCCACCATATGCATATATTATTTTTATGCTAAACTAAATTTTGCTATCGCGGAAACACACATTTCATTAAAAGAATGAAATTGTGAAAATATGGAAACTGTACATATTTTGAACATTTGCTAATTGATGATATCAGCGTTATTCTATCCTTATTTGCTATCTACTACTTATCTACTTACCATAAAGTTTATTAATTCTCCTGTAAACCTTAAATAGATCCTGAACTCTATCAGGTAATCCAAAGAAATCACCATATGTTACAAACTCTCCTTTCTCTTGAGTATTATCAACTATATTATTCACTACTGACTGATTTAAGTTATCTTTGAGTGCTGTCCTCAACATGTTAGTAATTGAACCATCTTGAAACACCGCATTTGCAAAAGTCTCATCAGTCCATTCAATTTGTTCCTTATTCAAGTTCACACTCTCGTTGGCATGTTGCAAAATCATTTTCATCACTTGTGGACTCTTAAATGTCTTCTCCAAGAGTGTTTCCATTTTATGTTGTTTGAATATGGATTCATTTACAGTTAAATTGAATTCATCGTCAAGTTTATCCTGACCCATAACACAAATTGACTTTTCAATGTTATCAAATCCATCCTCAATCTCTTTTCTGTATTGCGTACTCCTAAAAAGATCACAGAGAGCATCGTTGAAAGTCGTATCAAATGGTTCTGCTATTTTTTTTGGAGTTGCCATATTCACAGATGAGAGTGCTTCCTTGAGAGATGCATTTAATCTATCCGTTTTCTTGATTGAAGGTGTGTTATTGATATGTGGTGTATTTGAAATGTTTCTAAACGGTTGACTTTTATTGATCAGATTGATTTTTCCAATGGCTGCTTCAATTTGATCCATAAATTGAGTGTTATTGCAGTACTGAGTGAATCCAAACTCATCCAAATCTAGAATGTATTAATTCAATAACCCCGTTAACAGTTTGCACAAAAAAATTAAGCATTTACCTGTATTAGTTTTCTTTTGTGTAGTATTCAATTCGGCAAAAGGATCATTTACGATGAACTCATTTTGCTGGGAAAGTGTAAGAAAGTCCGCAGCATCCTGCTTGCCTTTCGTTTTCTCAGCGTCCGGTTCTTTAAACATGTCATTAATAAATAAAGAGTCGTCCAACACATTCTTCGGTTTCTTTGACACTCGGCTAGATGCTGGACTTTCTAAGGATCTTTTTAGAAGGTTTTTCCTAAGAGAACTATTGATGCGCTGCGACTTTTGAAGTTTTTTTAACGTCTGTGACTTCTTGCGAGAGGTCGAAGCTTGTGTTTCATCATCCGAGGCATCGATTATATCATCAAAGATGCCCGGTGACATTCGCTTATGTGATATTTTGGAAGTTCCAGGCTTTTGATGTGACATATTTCTGGAATCTTGAATTTTTATTTAAAAGGAGTTGTATATTTGTTGATTATAACCTGTAACGTACAGCTGAAATGTTTTGACTGGCATCACAGATCATATGACTGGCATGTTGATGATGTTGATTTTGAAATATTTAACCATAGACAACCAACAGTACAGAAACAAGTATTTATAAAATCATGTTACAACTACAAGGTGATACAATATTATCTATAATTAGACTTTTGTCGTTTTGTTTCTTATACCATATTGTATCCCAAGAAATATGCAAAAGTTTATTTAATGTGGAAATAATTTAAATTTCGTGATTACCAGCTCGCCACTCTTCGTTCAAGTATCTAACAAGCCGAACACCGAAATCATTGGGTTGCCTATAGTCTTATTTAACAAAATGGTTAAATATCAAAGTTTTCCTTTAATTCAATAATCAGCTTATAAATAAAAATACCTCACTTTATTACATTATTTTTGTAATGGACATAAGTTGGACATAAGTTGGGTGTGTGAAAAGGGTGTCTATTTGAAGGGTAGCGGCGGTAGAGGCAGCGGGTACCGAAAACGCGAACTTGCCCGAAAAATTCTAATTGTATCTGTGGTATACGGCTTTCTGAATGCAGGATTGTCCTCGACAACGACGAGGTTTTCACCACGTGCGACTTTATTTAAAAATCAGTGATTATGAATGTCTTGGAACCCGTAGTATTTGCCCACTAATCAGGTAATATGAAAATTGTAGAGATGCTTTTAAATTACACATATTGCACTGTGGGTCGGCTTAAACAGAAAAAGGTAGGCAGTGGAATGGTCATAGACTAACCATATGGTGGGAATGGTGGCATAGGAGAGTCAAAGGACCACAGTTGAAATATTGAGAGAAGAGGTGAGGCAGGTAAGATGGGAGAATGGGAGGAAGGGCGTCGGTAGAAGGGGTAATGTAGGTGAGAGTACAAGAAGTGGAGGAACAGATTAGGCAAGGTAACATTCACGGAAACTCTTTCTTGCTTCTTCTGCTCTTCTTCCGTTCGATCCCTAATATTCACCACATCACCCACCGGTCTTCTAGACGACGTACTGGCATCTCCAACATTCCCCCGACAGATACGTACATCTTTTTTGACTTCCCCATGCACTCTCACTTCCGCTCACATTTCAGATGCATATTTTTTTTACCTTTCTATCGTCCCCACTCTTCGTACTAGACTCCCCTCATACTTAACCATTTTCCCAGACTCCTGATGACTTCAATGTCTCTACCCTCTCTGGCTTCACTATTAGTTCTTCCACCCTGCCTCTCCTTCCTTGTTTCCATAACATCATCCTCTCGGTTTTCTGCATATTCACTCCAAGCATTCTTTAATCTACCTTTCAAATATTCAATTATTTTCGCAATTACAACAATATCATCCGCATACGCAAGCTTCCATACCTTAGTTTACCATACAACCACATCACCGTACAATAATAATGGAGAATCAATTACTGTTGAATGAAATTAGAAATTATTTTAAAATAAAGTTTGAATTTCACATTTTATTTCTACCTTTAGTCCACTTCGTGATACGGTCGGACTTGGATCGTCTTTAAGAAATTTCACAAAGGCGATAATTAGGTTTTTTATAATGATAGATTTAATTCTAGCTGTACTTAGACAATAAACATATACAAAACAGAATAACTTGGCATATTAAATTATTATTTATAATATTAATATATTATAATCACGATGATGATATCCAGAATGCAAATGCGCTACATAAACAACCCAAGTCCCTAACCATCCTTATCTTTACAGATTAATAGTTAATTTACTAACATTAAATATATACATACATTCAGAATTAAAAACAAATCAGTATCACTTCACAGCAATCACATCGCATCGAAATGGAAACGATTTGATTCAGACAGCCTCTCCTTTTTATCATCCTGTCGCTCCTTCCAATGCAAAGCGCCAATAATTATAATGATAAAACCACATACGCCCGTCAACGCTGCCACAGACATCAAAATCAACTTGCTCGGCGTGACAAACAGCTGCGCCTTCCACTTGCTCGGAGCATCTGGTGGCCACGGCACGATGACAATTTGCGAGTTGGGGATAATCTGCGTCCACAGTCGCGAATGATTCGATAGCCCGACTGTCACAATCTCAACAAAATTCGGTGCTCTTCCAAGTCCAAAAATATTATACGGCAAATTCAGCGAAAAGTGTGCCGACTGTGGCAGTTGCGTAGACATTGCATGTCTTGTATTGCCCTCTTGAGTTGTTGTACTATAAGAAATCGTCGGCCCTGGCAAATTCGTCCCGTACGTCCGCCTCTTTTTACCAACCCGTGCATTAATCATCGGATTATTCTTGTCGTTATTCAAACCAGTTAAAACCATAACTTTAATGAAATTCGCATCGTAGTCTAAGCTATTCTTGAAAGCAGCAGCTTTATATTGACTGCCATTTTTCTGTACGAGGATTACGTCCAAGATTCCGTCTTGGTAAAAATCAAAGTAAGCTCCCATCACAGTGCCACCTTTGAATGGGTTCAACGCCTCCCAGCGAACGAGATACGTACGAGTAAAATTCCCACAACCAGCTTCACACGGCACATTTTCAAGCATAAAAGTCTGAGGTTCGCCGTCGATAAACTGTGATAACGTCGCTAAAAGATCCGGATATCCATCCATATTGAAATCACCACTTCGTAGGGTGATAGTATTGCCATATTTACTTGCTTTATTGAAGAATCTCCATTTTACATTTTGTTTATCTTGTAGATTTATTTGTAAGTTGTGCCATTTAGCATCGGCATAAACAAGCAAAGTGCTATTTGAACAATCGCTATCATAACAAACTGGCGTTACTAAGTCCATTCTACCTCTTAATTCTACGTCCAAAAACAACGATTGACCAATATATGTTGCTTTGGGATGTGGTATGGTATAGTTAAAAGTGAAATCATCTTTTTCTTGACCAAACCACACTTCGAAGCCCTCCTTGGTTGTGATAAACAAATCGGCAGTGTTATCATTATTCAAATCAAGATATGCATGTGCATGAGGTGTGGCAATCTCTGCAATATTTCTATGTCCTTTCATATCCATGGATCGACGCTCAGGTTGCTCTCGCTTGTTGTTAAAGATCCAATAACTGCGTTGTCCCTTCGCATCCAAGCCAAACAAGTCAATGATCATGTCCTGGTTATAATCCAGAGCTAGAGGTTGTCCGTCAAGCTCTATTGTGTGGTTGTTCGAACAATTTAGATGATTAGCACCACCCCAATTGACGTACACTAACGTTTTGCCTGTGTCGCTTTTGATTGTTGTTACAAGAACATCCATGAAAGCGTCACCGTCGAAATCGCCTGGAACTACGCTGGTGATTTTATCGCGATAGTTGCATTTTAAAGGACGGTTGTATGCAGGGCGCAGGATTGGTTCCTCCTCGTTGGCGAGCAGTATCTCCATATCACGACCATCACCACGTAGAACGAACACATCAGTTAATTCATCGGAATTGAAGTCGCCAAAGGCAGCAGGCAAACCGTCGGTCATAGAACCGAATACTTTGTGTGTTATATCGCTGCTGGTGGCAAAAGGGATGCAGCAAAGTGCTGCAAGCAGCAGGAACCATTCCATTTTCACACTTATACTCTAGTAAACTTTACACCATTGTTCCCCTGCTAAATTGAAAATTACTATTTGCAACTATGACGAATTTAGAAGTACCGTAATTGCTAAATTTACAGCTGATTCTGATTTGACAGTTCCTAGTTTGGTTACTTCTAGTTATTTTTAGGGAATTTTGTATTTATAAGCACGAAGTTAACGAATGCAAACAAGTATACATCAAAGAACTGAGAGTTATCTACCTCACTTAATAATTGCGAATGATAAATCATGATAAACATCGTAAACAAATATATGCAAATGCATATATAATTATTTGCTTTAAATGCTTTAAATAACAAATGACATACAAATAACAATCATACTTAAAAATTAAGCCATGATGTAATTACTTTCTATGTTTGAATAGATTTCCGTGGTACTAATTCAATGAAGCTGTATTTTTCGACATTAAAAAGGCCTGCAATACTTTATCAACCTATAAATCTCACTGCATTATATCATAATTACACTGGTTACTCTGCACTGCATTATTAATAGCAGTGCATCACATGCTGACCCTCACCGTATTCTATTTCTATTTTTCACAATTGAAACTATCGTATTTGCTTTGTTTTGCTTTGTTTGCGTACACGTTCCGCTTATACGCAAAATTGTCATTACCTTTTGGAATTCTTGTCAGTTGTAACTAAAGCTTTGGTTTATTGTTGTTTTTTATGGAAACCTAGACTTTGTTTTTTTTTTCTAGAGACAAAAACTATGGTGTGCAAAGTTTTACAAACATGCTTCACGTGGCGTTTGTTTGTTATAGGTTTTATCACCGTATAAGTTCATTGCTAATTGATGAGTTATTTGTTTAGTTAACTTATCATATATACATTTCAAGTTATTTATTAATAATAATAACTTATTTATTAATAATTTCAAGTAGTTTATTCTAAAACATGTTAGGTTAAAATAGGGATTTCCAGTTAGGTTAAACTTTCTCCTATTATGTTATAAAACACAATGTTTTATGTTAAACATGGTCTAACAATTTATTATTTATTTAACAACCTTTTTCTACCACATAGTGGTGTAAGGGAATAGTAACTTTCACCCGGCCCAATTGGGTCTCGCTTCTGATGGTACTTTCTCTGAACTTTTTGTGCATATGGGTTTTTTCCGGGGACCGTTGCAAGCGAATTCGCGTTTTTACCGCGAAATCAGGAGTTCGTGGTCGACGTTGTTGAGTGGGAGACCAAGTGGTCACCCATCCAACGCCTAGCTACGTCCGACGTTGCTTAACTGCAATGATCTAACAAGCGCCGAGCGGCAAGCCGACGCATGGTCCAACATGTATGTTAAAGTAAGTTGACGGTTAGATTACATGATATTTAGAATATAATATTATGGCAAAAGTACGTAAAATAGATGCTAACAATAAACCGATAAACAATAGCGAATCCCACCTTATACAAAGTTAATTATACACAGTTAACAAATATTACCAATTTTTAACAAAATAATACCAATACTAAAAAACCTCACACATTCAAAGTGTGCAAGGTAATGACGTCGATTATCACGAAAATGTATCGAAAACAAACCAGTTTGTCCTTAATACGCTTAATACGATACAACCGAGGTTTTCCAAAGTGTCGCGATTACGGTGAACTCGAGCACGTTTGTTTAACAAACTGGAAATGTTGTTTTACTTGGGCGTTACTTAGGCTAATTTTAAAACGATTCTGATTAGTGCACGCGCGTATTCTTCGCCGCAATTTTGGGAATTGAGCGTAGCAGGAATTTACCTGCGTTCGCGTTGTTTTGATGAGACAGATAGAATTACCTGTTTGAATTTAACAAAGCAAGAATGTCGAAAAATAATTAAAATTCGATGAGAATTTAATGAGGATGAAACTTTTTCACACTAATTTTGCAAGACGAAAATCATTTACGGTCTAAAAATACTAGTGGAAAGTTTGGAACGAACGCCGCTAAATTTACTTGACCTAAAAAACTTCAATTTCGCATGTTTTATTCCGTTTCAGGATATTGTAAGTAGTTTGATTCAGGTTATTCATGGCTATGTGTTTATAAGATGATTGTAAGTTAGGTTAAGGATTTTTAACTGAGATTTTTTTGATATTGTTTTAATGGGAGAACATGAAACATTAATGAGAGAACAAAAATGAAAAATGTTTTATTAAGCCCAAGTACCATATCATAATATTTCCTCCAGATCCAGTTAAATATTAAATTGGTAAAGATTAGGTTAACATATTACGTTAGCTGAGACACTATAATCAGCCACTAACTTAAGATACATCAGTCCTTTCCTACATTTGCTTACCTTGGCGGACCCTGTCCAGTGGCGGATTATCCGTTTGTTCCTTTCCAATCCTTGATTTTCAGACGTTCTCTCTTAGCCTCTCATCTACTCCTCCAA
>JAODAC010027799.1:0-15975 GCA_027575185.1 Mimaenictus wilsoni
TAAAATTATCGTTCTATCGAGTAATTTTCATATCTTTTACAAATTATACATAATATTCATATATTTGCATGAATATGCCTAATTTTAAAAGAGTATTATTACGTTTTAGCAACTTCGTCATCAATGTAAATTAAAATGACGTTTGTTCTTGTCAAAAACTCACAAAATTTCCCTTCATATTACAGTCTACTTTGGAAAAATTGCAAATCCACAGCGCTAGGTGCGTCCGTATCCGTTCTTATATGCATTTGTTACTTTCAACTATCGATCATTTCTTGAATATTGACTCGTCCATTCAGCCGAACTGGCCTATGGTTCCTCCGGATTGCATTATCTATCCTGAATTACAATTTTCTACATTCTGCTCCTCGGCTTCTTCTTTAACCTATTCTTCCTGTGAGCTTTCTTGGTCCCTCTTCTGCAGTTGTCTGTTAATGACATTTTAATATGAATGTATTCAAGAAGCCAGGGATCCTAGATTCTGACAAGGGATAATCTGAACATGTCCTAGGGGCCTACATGGACGCCAGCAGAATTTATTGCAAGGAGGGGCAAATGGCTTTTTGAAATCAGGGTGGAAGAGTACAAGGAGGACCAGTTAGGCCAAAATTGATAGTTCCCGAATGGCTTAAACACGATATTTGCCCAATTAGTTTCGGCTGGTTGTACAAAGGCTATAGCTTACAAAGAAGGACAAAAAAAACGAGGGGGGTGAAAGCAAAAGCAAACAAATATATCCATACTTTTTTTGCGATAAATACGAGCAAGAAAAAGTCGGGGACGTGACCCCCATCGCCCATATGACGACTAAAAAAGTCGGTGGGATATAAAATAAGAAACTGGAATATTTTAGAAACGCCGCAGGAACCGGAACACATTCTTAAACAGAACATTCTGTTCATTAATTGTCTGGAAAATTATGTCATTAGATCATGACTCAATTATACAACTTCTGACCCAAAAAAAGAAGATACAATATAATTTATTAGGATTCGGCACAAACTTAGGATTAGACAGGCATAGCAACTACTAAAGTCTCTTTTTGAATTTCGCGGTCAATGTCACGTTACCTAGACAACCAAAGATACTAACATCAAAGTGCTGGATTATTTATATTCAATTATATAGACAATTATCATCCTTCAAAATAATAGGAATCGAATTGATACTACTTATGGCAATTACTAAATGCAATTGTAATTAATTGTAATTTGCCTATTTAAGTTAGGCATCGTTATTCACACCAAATGCACAACGTATTTTTAGGTTAATTCACTTTAGCGTTCGTTTGTTGCGTTTGCATTTGTCAACAATCTCCACTTTTAAGAATCGTCCAACCTCCAAAATATATATCCCAGAATGGCTCCGATAAAACTACAAAACCCTCCACCAGCAGGCGAAGAATCCGAAGCTGAAATGTCCGGCGGCGACTCTGATCACACAAATTCCTCTCACGAGAACGACGGCGGACGTGATTCCAGCGATGGCGATGAAGACTCTGAGGATAGTTCTGAAATGGATGAGAAAGAATGCGACACGCGTCGTACCGAATGCATGGATAATCTTACCGACTTAGAGGGACAATTTCAAGTATTGCGTGAACAACTCTACCGTGAGCGTATCGCGCAAATCCAATTTCAATTGGAGGAGATTCGCAACGAGCGTTCGCAAGAATATCTCGCTCCTTTAGCCGAACTTAAAGAGAATATGAAGATACGCAATGAAGTGGCTGGTATTTTAAGACAGTATCGTATTGCTAACATCCAACACAAGTTCGAGTCTGACGAACAAGCAGCCCGACAGAATTTCGAAAGTGAAAAATCCTTGGCTTGGGATTTCTACTACGAAGAATTAATTGATAAAATTCGTCGACTCGAGGAAGACAGGCATAACGTCGAAATTAGCTGGAGTGAGGGTGGCGAATGGGGTGCACGATCACGATCGAAATCTCGTCGAAAAGCAGTTACCGTCACCGGACCTTATATTGTATACATGCTCAAACCTCAGGACATTATGGAAGATTGGACAATCATCAAAAAGGCATTGAAGAGGACTCCTTGATATTAGGCTTTTCAACTGAATTTACTTGTACATATTTATGTAGTTAGCAAGTGATCATTGAATTCCTCAGTTCTTCAAAGTTCATGTAAATAATTACGCATTTCGTTGATTCGTTGACTAATGAACATATGAAGAGATTAGAATAAGTAAAACATGTGCTTCTTTCATCTATATTTATATGTAACACTTATCATTACAACAAAACCGAGGGAGATAGTGATAAATTACCAGCACCAGAAAATACAAGTTTTGTTCAGTTTTTGATGGTCATTTACAAAGGCATTTGTAATTTTAAAACAACTGAGAATAGAATGTTGAACTATAGATAATAAATTAAGAACAAGACGAGGAGATAGATAATTGGTTTACTTCATCAACGCATGTACGACTGCTTTCACATTGAGAGCTTTCAAATCTGTGTAGGTTTGACCAGTGCCAACGAAAACGATTGGCTGGCCAGTGATATAAGTCATTGAAATTGCCGCTCCAACCTGAAAACAAAAATTGTTACATTGTTTAAACGTTTATAAAATCATGAACAATTAAAATATTTTTAAGATAAAGTCTCATATTAGTAGTTATATAGAATAATAATTAGAAAGAGAAAATGATAAATGCCTCCGACAGAACTTGAACCTGCAATCCCCGTATGTCATGTGTGTTACCAACTACACAACGAAAGCGCAGTCATCGTCTACCGATGATTATTTCTTCATATTGATATGTCAAAGGCAGCTTCGCTGCGGTCATACTTTATGGCAATATGATGGGAGTAGTGCGTTCGAGAATGTAAACATCTCTTAATAAAATAGAAGTTTAGTGAGCTGATTCAGTTCGAAACTATTAAATTAAGTATTAAAATTATAATTACATTCATTGACGGTTTGATGGTATGAATATTTCCCGGTTCACAGTATCAGCAAGATATTCGTAAATATCATGCATTCATATTAGGTCTATTTCCCTACCTTATTGTCTTTTTTGTCCTATTCATCTTGAAAGAGTATCATGAAAACCTATATATTTAGCTTCAAATATATTTTTTTTTACAATAAACCTCTCTCTGATAAGAAAGTATAGTCATAAAATGAATTTGGTTTAAATGGTCCTAGTTTTATCATTTCAACGCGAGAATTCAATTTTATAACAACTCTATCGTTAATTTTACATTGCTTTCAAAAGTCCTAGTATATGACGGATGAATCAGAAATATCATACTATATAAAGGCAGAAGGAAATTAAACAAATAAAAATAAAATTATGTACACATACCTTATCATCAATAGTATCAAACTTAGTAAGGACAATTCCATCGATAATATGTGGATTACTACTCGACGAATAATCAGCCATCGCCTGGTTGAACTTGACGAGTTGATCCACAGCCTCATTTCCAACGAGCGCTTCGCCAACAAACAACACCAAGTCAGGTTCGTTCACCTTAATCAACTTGGTGAGCGCCCTCATCAACGGCTCATTATCCTGCATACGTCCAGCTGTATCCACAAGAACAACATCAATCTGTGAGTCCTTTGCGAATCGTATAGCCTCCATTGCAATACCTGCAGCATCTTTACCATATCCCTTCTCGTATAACTGCACCATCGTTCTACCCTCATGTCTATCAGCCGGATGCAATGCATTAAGATGTTTCATGTGCGTACGTAGTTGCTCGACCGCGCCAGCTCGGAAAGTATCACAAGCGGCGATCAACACACGCATATTATTCTCGATCAACCAAAAGCAGATTTTCGCCAAGTTGGTGCTTTTACCAACACCGTTCACACCACAGAATGCCATTACATACGGTCGTGATTGTTTCTGTGCCTCCATACAGTCGCGCAGAATATCAACACGTCGTTTTGGGCTGAGAATCTGCACCAAACTTTCAGTGAGTGTGGATTTGACCGTGTTGGCGACACTGTCAAAAGTGCCCAGAACACGACCTTCAAGTTTAGCGGCAACAGACTCGCATAATTTCTCTGCTATATCGGCGGCGACATTCTTGGCGATGAGATGATCTTTCATCTTGTCCAAAACAGTTTGCATATCAGCACGTGTGAGGTTCTTAGAGCCAACTAAACCTTTGAATAAAGAGAACATTCCGCGGTTGGACGAAGCACGAGCAGCTGGTTTTTGTGGCGAGTCTTCATCATCAGTATCATCCTCCTCTTCAGATGAAGATTCAACCTCGATGTCTTTGATGACACCAGCCATTTTGCCAACAATCTGATAAATTAACGAAATGTTATAAGGTTTTTATAAGGTAAGATTATAAAGTTTTATATATTCTAAGTTTGTGGGTGGTAATACTTACTTCTTCATCGGCAGTAAAGTGACTTTTCATATCCTCTGGCTTGTCGGTAGTCCTCTCCAACGTCTCCAAATCTTTATTGGTGCCACCGAGTTCCCAAACTCGTGGCTTCTTACCAGCCTTTTCACTGGGGCTTTTCGGACTCTTAGGGCTTTTAGCCTTTTCAGTCTTCTTGGTTTTATTCATTTTTGCTGCGAATTTAGCACGATTTGCAGCCAATGTTTCCTCATCAAGTAAACCATTCTGCATGTGAGGTGATGGACTTGATTGAACATTCTTGCTTCCTGATTTTCAATAGTTTTAGATTCTTTAATATTTTACAAAAATATTTGTAAAACTAACTCACCATCATCTTTAAAATTAACTTCCTTCTTCTTGTTTTTATCGTCTTTGTGCTCAATCATCGAAGCAACAGTTTTCTTACTCTTCACACTTTCCTGGAAAGACTTCATCTGCTTTGGCACTTTGGCCTGACTCTTGCTCCACTCCTCCGCCCATTTCAGCGTCTTGTTGTACACATCCAAAAAGTCGAAATCTTGAAACAGTCTGCCATCAGTAAGATCGTTTTTGTACTTATCACGAAACTCTAAATGGATATCATTGAGGAACTTATCCACATAAGAAAGCTGGAGTATCTTTTGATATGCCACCACAAAAACCAGCTCAAATTCATTATCCAGTTTGTACTGAAGTTGTAAGTCATTGTGTTGAAATGAATTACTACCGCTCCTCTCCTGAAATATAAAAATTAGATCAGACAAAAACAATTGAGTCACCGGACATGAACAAAATGTATGTCATAAACCCAGAGAAAATAGTTATCTAAATGATAGAATAAAGATGTATTTCTAGGATTTGTACGTGAAAATCCGTTATGAATAGAAACGTGCACTGATATTGTATTTAGAGGAATGAACAACAAAAATATTACCTGCAATATAACTGTTTTAATTAAGGCATTTACGGATGGGGTGAATAATTGTGAAGTGCCTTGGAAGCACCACAGGACGATGCCTCCCTTGCTGAATATAGAAAACAAATCCAACATTGTTCTACACACGTTTTTTTTAATCCTATAAATTTACTACGTGTTTTGCTTGTGCACTCTTATAATCAAACTGACGTCGCATATGTTTTTCCTCTCGCGCACATTGCACATTTTCAATACGTGTCAGTTGATAGTTAGCGCCATCAAACTTTGAAAAGTCAAAGTTTTGGTAGATATATACGAAGTGTCGAAGTTTCATTATTGATCTAAAAAATAGTGAAAACTCTTTAAAATATTATACAACTTTACAAATCTTTAAGCATTAATATATTAAGCTTCATTCTTTCGTATCATTTATAAATAAACGTATCAGGTGTTTCTTCTTGATACGTTTATTTATAAAAGGAATGTATTGTTATCACATTATGCAGTTAAGGGCTAAGAGAAAACGATGTATGTAATAAATCTGCAGCTATTTACATTTGACGACACTGCTAAATGTTATTTCATTCGAAATTCTGAAAAACAATATCTGCACTATATTCGCTTATAGCAGGGATAAACATCATATTGCCATTCGAACTTATGTGTACGACCGGAGGATTCTTAGTGTTGATTCTTGGGGTTTATTGTCTTTAGTGCATACATATAAAAAATACTAATTATGCTAGAAGAAATTTATTTAATAAAAATCAGTAAACTTATTTTCATCAATTAAGCACAGTCTATAAAACATGTTTAAAATACTAATATAAGCAGAAAACAGCTATACATATTTTCAATGTTGTACTATTTAGAAATCGCAACTAAAAATGAAAGAACATGTGTAAATAAGAGTATAAAATAAGCAGGAAAAATTACAAATCTGTGAACTTGACTCGATGGTTAACATAGCTAACATATCCTTCATTGTCATCGCTCAAGTGCCCATCTAAACTTTGTACCATTGAACTAGTAAAACTAAATCGATCCGATTCAGCACCATCATTCGTTGTAACATCTGTGGAAACAGACAGCGAATCGTCAAAATGATGCGCGTCAATGAATTTAATCTGTTTACCACTCTGTACAAAAATGCCATTCTGATTCTCCCCTAAATACATCGCCGATGGCAGTTCGATTTTAATCAACTGCAAAGTTTCACTTTCATTCCCATTACATGTATTCTCAGTCAACTTGTAAATTTCAACCGAGTTAAATTGCAAAACATAGAGATATTTCTTCGCGTAATAGAACGCTTTCGGCATAAAAGCCCAACAAACATCATTCTTCCTCGTACTTCGACCGTACTCATCCACAAATGTTGCAAATTCATTGAAACATACCAAATATTCGATGCGATTTGGCGGTCGTGTGATGTATTGTATAGAAAGAGGGAACGATTGCATCTGGAAGCATTTCACAGCGTGCGACAACTTCGAATCGGAGGCATCCAAAAACTCATCAGCCTCGTAACTTGTCAGATCAACCTCAAAGAATTTATCAGCGCCGATAATAACTGAATGTTCCGTAAACAAAATACAACTTGTCGGTTGGGCTGTGTCCAAAATCCTCTGAGGAGGAAACTCATTCTTGGTGAGATCATATTTTAATATTGCCAATTTCTTATTGGTAGCGACACAAACAAATTTGTGCCTCTGGAAATCCGAGCATTTCAAAATGTGGAAACCGTCGATGTTACTCACATTCAGTTGGCGATACTTTAGCGTCGGTTTCATACACGGCGCCGTATCACAAAGTGTGAGCAAATGTTTTAAATCACAACTTATTAGTGTGCGATTATGTTCGGCAATCATAAGCACGGTATTGATAGAACTAATCACAATGATGTCGAATACTAAAGAAGGTCCCAAAATCTGGATGCATTTATTCTTCTGCAGGGTAAATAAACCAGTATCGGTTCCAAGGAGCTTAACTTGGTTTGTTAACTCCACTAGGCAGTTTATTTCCATATCTTCGGTATCATAAAGTAGAATTTCACCTTGTTTCTCGGGTTTGAAGATATTTTGAAGCGCACCATGCCATTTTTCTTTATCTTCAATACTCAAAGTCATGAAAATAATACACTGTGAAGGCCAGCATGTTGAATTCGGGCTTGTCTCAACCTTAATTACGAAAGGAAGATCACTATTTGCTGTCTGCACTGGTATTTCTGAATGTACCGGCTCCAATATAATTTTTCCATGCTCGTTTGCTTTATGCAGTTTTAAACATTGAATCGGTTTACTCTTCTCAGCATTTGGGGGCTCATTATAGATGCTTAAAGCTGATGTAGTTAAGCAGGCATACTGTTTTTCCCATCCACTAGGAACATTCGGAATTTTTACCCAGCCTTCCACATTAATAGTCTCCTTCTTAATCCCATTAATACTTAAAGAACTCGCAGAATTCAGTTTATTCAAACTTTCAGAGTAATGCAGTGCAAATTCATCAGGTAATCCACAAGTTCTTGGCAATGAAGAACTACAATTTGTATGTGTAACAACATGACACTCTCTACAAACACTCATATGTCGTCCCAAAAGTATTTGATTCGAACACTGGGCACATTTCACAATCTTTGTGCATAGTTTAGAATCAAATCGATGTGGTATATTATGATGCATCCTCTGTATCGAATTCTGACGATATAAATCATTCTTCTGTGACGTTGGACTGTGTACAATCTGAGCAAGAACTTCATCTTGCACCTGTAAACTTTTTAAAGCACCTTGCCTAACATCTGCTTCATTACGCCTATAAGACTCTGTTTTTAGCTTTATAATTTCCTGATGTAAACCTTTATTTTGCTCACGTTCTTTTGCCAATTGCAGTTCTAAATCTTTATAATTCAAAGCAACGGATAAAGGTGCCACATTTTCTTTCTTAGAATGTCCGAAAATTTTATCCGAAAGTGTCTTCTTCTTTTTACCACATTCTTCAACTTTAGATTGCAGAAAATCAATGAGTTTAGTTTGTTGCTGGATAGTTAATTCCGCCTTTAATTCCCTTTCATTGATGTATTGAATTTTCTCGTTCAGAAGAGAATCCAACTCATTGATTTTATCCGCAAAAGCTTTATTACTCTGCTGAGCTTCAGAAAATCGTTGACTAATATTATAGTTTGATTCTTTAAGACTGTTTATGAATGTCAACTGTTCGCTGTTTTCCTCTTTTAAGTACATATTTTCGTTTGCATAATCTTCAACCTGACGTTCGAATGATTTAATTGTTAAATCTTGTTCTTGTAGTTTCACTTCCAACCCGTTTAATTCTTCACTTAAATCGTTAGAATACTTTTTAAATTCGGAATTTTCATTGTGGAATGACACTATTTCCTTTTGTTGATGCTCCATGTCTTCTTGTAAACGTTTAATTTTAGTTTCAGCCAATAATTTATGCGATTTTTCTTCGTTGTATTGCCTTCGAGCGTCTTGTACTTCCTGCTTGGATTTTGCAACCATCGCTTGGAGTTTATCCAATTCAGTTTGAAGTTCAGCACGTTTTGCTTCAGACTGGTCATAGATTGTTTCAAATTCAACTAACTGACTTTCCAGAAGAGTGCAAGCTTCTCTGAGAGCTTTACGATTCTATATTTTGACAAAAATATATACAATATCAATTAAGTAATTGAGACCAACTTTGTTTTAAAAATTTTTGATAGACTTTAGTAAAATGTTAAAGATTTATTTAAAATAACTTACCAGAAGTGAATTTTGAAGATCCCCTTTACTTTTCTCCAAGTCTCCTTTAATTGTAGAAATTTCTCTATCCTTATACGTGATGCTGTTATTAATCTTATTCTTTTCTTCAACAATGTCCTGCATTTTTTGCTCAACGATTAATTTTTCACATTTAATGGAATCAACCACTTCCAAAAGCGAACAAATTTTCAATTCTTTCTCTTTCAGTTCTTTCTGTAAAAGATTAACATCCTCACTTACTTCCTTCTCTTTGATAAGATGTTGTTCCTGTCGCAATTGCAACTTTTGCAGCTCAACCTTGCATTTATCTACCTCTACCGACATTTTATCATTTAAATTTCCCAATTCTATGATCATATCGTCTTTCGATTTTATAACGTCGTTAAGATTCACCTCCAAATCGACAAGCTTCTTCTCCAAATCTTTATTCCTCATTTGTTCGTCTTTTAAATCTCGTTCTACGATTTTTCGGTCTAATTCTGCATTGGAAATGTCTTTTTCTAAACGCCAAAACTTTGTTTTCAACGTGGCTAGTTCCTGTTTTTCGAGGGCGGCTGCTCCTGAAACCTTAGAGCAACAAATGTTATTTTTAAGCTATTTCTTTAAAACTTTTTTTTTAAATAGTTTTTAAAACCTTTTCAGAAACAATTTATAAAAATCTTTTAAAACTATTTTATCGAAATTGGGCCGCACACATCTCTTAATTTAACTTACTTCAACTAATTGTTGTTCCAAACGTTCGATTTGTTCTTGCAAAACAAGTTCCCTCTCAGAACCACACTCTAACTTCGCCAAATCATTCTGTAATTGAGTCAATAATTCCTCTAAAGTATTCGCTTTGTCTTCTTTACTCTTCAAACTTAAATTGGCTTCCTGTAGTTTAAAATCACACTCACTCTTCTCATCCCTCAACTGTTTTAGATCTGACTCATATTTTTGTTTCTCACTTTCATGCTGCTTCTTCAACTCTTCAAGTGACGCCATCTTTGAGGTTCGCATCGCATTCAACTCGCCTTTAAGATCTTTGATTTGTTTCTTCATCACAGCGTTATTTTCCAGCTCCTTTTGCAATTCCATCTCGGCTGTTTTGTTATTCCTAAGTTCAGTAATATCTTCTTCGAGAGAGATTATTCGTGCTTTTTGGAATTCTAAGTCCTCAGACTTTTCCTCAAGACGGGAAACGTCCTTTTTCAAACTGTCAATAACACGATCAGATTCCTTACACTTGCTTTTCAATTCGCGATTCTCTTTCTCTGATAATTCGTACTTGCTTTGAAGGATGTTATGCTGCTCGTCCATATCGATAAGTTTTTGTTCAATTGATCGGCGATTTTGAATTTCATTTTGAAGTTGTGATTGTAAATGTGAAATCTTGGTCTGCGTTTCAGAGGTGACCTTTTCAAGTCGCGATTCGAGACCTATTACACTTGAACGACGAAGTTTTTCAACATTTTCAACAGAAGCCTGAAATATGTAATAAATAAGTTACTAAAAGTTTTAAAACAATAATGCGCTAAAAAAAATTACCTTATGCTTATTCGATTTCTCAACAGCTTTTAATAATTGTTCGTTAAGTAAATCAACTTCAGAACTTAAATTCTCACAACGTTCTTTATACTCCTCAAGATCGCGATTAACAGCTTCCAATTTAATTTTTTCTTCGGCAGCCCATTTGTTTTTCGTCTGTTTTATCAACTCTAGCGCCTTACGCTCTAACTCACAACGATCTTTTCTTTCCATTTCCAACATGCGTTTCATCGCCTTTAAGATATTGATATAAGTATGAATCATTATCAATTCAGAGTGTGACTAAATTAAGTATGACTTGACTTACCTGACATTCTGCGATGTGTGATGCTAAGTCCCGCTCCAATTTATCACGAATACATTCAATACTTTCCAATTTTCGCATCTTTTCCTCCAATTTTCTCTCTAAAGCTTCCTTATCCTGGGAAACTGCCTCACTTTGTACCAACTTTTTATGTAATTCTTCAATTTCTCCATGAAGTTTATCGACTTGATCATCGTTAACCACTTTAATACTACTACGATAATTCTCTTTATTCTCACTAGGTTCAGTAGTATAAGTAAAACCAATAAATGGTAAGTTCTTCCCACTGAACTGAGTCTTTGCTTTGAAATTCTCGATATTTGGTTGTTTTTTCTTCCGTTGAAGATCGGAGAAATTACTGGTGTCATCAACAGATGATATTTTTGGCACATAAGGAGGCACTTGTTCTCGAATATTGTTAAAATCAACGTTTTTAAAGAGAATATGTTTGACTATTTTGTCATAGCCCAATCTGAAACTCTTATCAACGAGGAGGGATTTAACTAAGTTTATATAAGCTTGTGTAAGGGTGAGATCTCCAGGAAATTTCAACGTTTTAGTGTGGTTAATAATTTTTGAATATGTTGCCGAGGTACTTTGTCCAGTAAATGGTGTTTGACCAATTGTTAATTCGTAGGCTAATATACCAAGGGACCAATAATCACATTCCCTCTAAAAATATCCATAGTTTTTTTTTACATCCAACTTTATGGAAAACTTCAAAATTACTTACGCCATACTGTCCATTATTCTTGTTGGATTTATTATCAAAAGACTGTAGAGCTTCAGGTGCGATATAATCTGGCGTACCAACAGGAATACCACCAGAAACAAATCCGTTTTGATTCAGTTTTGCTGCTGAACCGAAATCAGCCAACTTTAAGTGACCACAACGATCTAATAATACATTATCCGGCTTAATATCTCTATGAACATATCCCATAGTATGTACATCGTTAATTGCTAAAATCTATTTAGATCTTTAATAAGGTTTGCAATTTATTGTTAAAATAAGTGGGTGTCAAAATTTCGGAAATATCGATATCAGGTATCAGAAGTATCGAAATTGAAAAGTATCGATACTTGATGGAATTTAAAGTATGAACATTATGTTAGTAAGCGGGTCAAATTTGCGTCAAGAGAGAATATTCACCTAGCAGGGACCAAAAATCGATTTTTCATTTTTTCGTGTTATCTAAAGGATGTATGATGCAAGTTTCAAATAAAAATTCTAAGAAATGACGAAGTTACACCGATAGAGTTATTAATCAATATGTACTTTATGATTTTAATTGTTTTATTCATTAACAAATTTTCAAACGCGTTTTCTCAAAACCATACTTTTTCAAATCGGTATTCAAAATATATCGAAAACCACTCAACCGATGAATTCGACGTTATTGTAAACATGGTATTTGTTTCTCGATTGTTACTTTAGGTTTTTTGGCATAAGACAATTTTTGATAGGGCCAGTAAAATCATGTTTTTTGCCCGACTGCTACTCGGCCCACTTCTCAATTTATCAAATGGAGGGGCCCTTGAGCTTGGAATGCATCCCAGGCCGCCCAAATATATTCGGTGGGCCGCAGGTTGATTAAGACCATCCCTGGTCTTAATCAGAAGCTAAACTTTTTAGTTGTAACTCAAAAAGCTAAAAAAATTATACGTATATTGTTTTTATGTTTACCATTCTTTGAACGCTTATTTCTTGCAACATCGTTTTTTGTTTTGCGTACTCGACTGAGAAATGCTGCGAAACCGTTTTTTTAAAAAAATATGTTTACATATTTAGTCGAATTTGAACTTTTTCTTGAAAATAATTGACGTCATATTCAAGCTACTTTTATGAACTTTGTAATTATTTTAAGTATTTTTGTTTCCGATCAAAATTATGTGGCAGTTTTAGTGTAAGTAGCAGAATAATTAATAAACCGAGGCTATTCTTAATTTAAATAATTTAAAATTGTCATTAAAAATCCCTAGCGTTTTGAGTCATAGTACCTGAGAAAAAAATCGTGAAAATCAAGAATTTCTGAACCTGGTAAATGAGGTTTATAATGAGCAATGAGTCTGTAATGAGTTCCTTAAATGTCTACTGTTATCTATACTCCTACCATTTTGACATCCCTATTTTAAACCCAACTTACCAATTCAGCGAGATAAAATGTGGCCGCTGTTTCCGGTATAGTTCCACCTTGCCTATACAACAATCCAACCAAATCACCACCAGGATGATATTCCATGATGTAATACAAATTATTGGTGTCTTGAAAAGCATACTGAAGTTTGGTAATCCATGCCGAATCAGCCTCAACCATAATATTCCTTTCCTCGGCGAAAGCCGCACATTTCTGCTCAGAATTTTCATATTTCCTCACCGTCTTCATAGCATATACATCCCCAGTTTGCCGTTCTTTAACCACATGCACTTCGCCAAAGTGCCCTCGGCCGATAACATTCTTCACGTCGAAATCGGTGAGGTTGACGCGTAACTTTTTCAGTTGCATCAGCTTCTTCCTGTATTTATCGATGAATCCAGCAACGTTTTTGTCGCTGTTCTTCATAGTTTCGGTGTTACACTCGTCGTACAACACTTGTAAGGCATCGAATAGACCTTCTCTTGTTAACGAATAGGTTTGATCGTTTTGTTTGCCCAATACTTGATTGTTTAGCCTCGTTACACGCACGCTGATTGCATCTTTAGATGGCTCCATTTTCACAAGATGGTAATATCTTTCATAAATTCGAGTAAAATGCACAAAGGTGTGTTGTTATAATATACTGTCGTAAAACATTACTGTAAAAATGTGGTCGAAAATGTGGGTATTTCGTGAAAAACGATGCCAGATGCAGATGAGATGTAGCCTCGCGCGCGTCGCAAGCGGTGTTTGTGGAAAGACGGTTATTTTTTGAAGCAGCTGGGTGTAAAGTCGTTGGGGTATTAGACCAATGAGAAAATAGAATTTGGTGTATTATTGGTTGCCTAGAGTAGTAATTGCCAACAGTATAGAAATACAGAAATGTTAGTTGCCTGTTTAAAATCTAGAAACACAAGTTTATTTCAAAAACGTTAACATTTTGTAACATACATTTTCCAGGTCCGTTGGTTTACTTGACTAATCTAATGTAAATTGACCTATATTTCGCGAAACCTGTCTAATTTGGAATCGGAATGAAAATTTATATACTGAAATATTTAAAGGACGCATAAGGTATATATGGTTAAGGGGGAGGTGGCGAGGGTCGCCCTGTCCTACCCTAAATTATAATTTGCGATCTATGAGATCCCCGGTCCGGCACCCAGATTGGTATATGATTTGTGTACATAGTACCAAGATCAATATAAACAGTTCTATAATATATACACAATAATTTATACAACATATACACTCCTGCAACACTTTTTCGTTGCAGAAGTGTATACCGAATCGATTGGTGTTTTGAGTATTGTATAAAACATTAAACTACTCTTTTTTGGAAACCTTGATTTTTTTGCACGTTATATTGTTCAGTGACTCCTGGATCTCTCCACATTAAGTAAACTAAAGTAAACTTAAGTATACTTAAGTATACTAAAATTTAAAGAAGAATCGATGACTACAGGAATGACAATTTTATGATATGTAGATTTGACAATATTTTTAGAACCACCTTCCATTTCCATATTTTTGTTCCACCCTTCACGCCGGTTTTATAAAGGATGTACGCCTTTATAATTTTTTATTTTAATCTGAAAGCCTAATGACTAGGATGATCCAACTTATTATCTTTTATTTTCCTTATAAAATGTTTCAAGTTCATTCCACAAGCATTACGTGGGAAATTTCATCACGATTATCCACCAATATACATTTTATTTATAATTTATACGTTTACGAAAACAGTAAGACTTTATTCGTATTTACCAGAATAATTATAGCTATCTATGCATATCTATGTATGGTAATAAAAAACAACCGGCATGGGCAAGGAAGCACTTCATTTGCATGTTTTTATGGTCTGCTTTTCGGTGGCGCAGTGTAATTTGAACGTCATAACTTTTGCCAAACAGATTGCAGGCGCATGGCGTGGGATGAGCGTTTCAACATGGACACAGTGAGACACTCTTCCGATCAGGATGTGTGTTTGTATCTCAAAACATTCCTGCACTTTCGATACATCATAACAACTGTCTCAACCGTCTGCTATTTGCGTTAAGAAATCGCATAAAACTGCATTAATTTAATTCAATCTACAATGCAGCAATGTAGGAACGATGGCAAAAAGTTAATCATCAACCGGATGCGTCTTAATGAACGACTTTTATAACAACAGAAAACTTAAGTTGAATTAATTACCAATTACATGTGATGTTAAACTTCATGCATATAGCATTTGCCTGCAATTGTCTGGAAATACTAAGAACTATCGTAAATAATCTTGATTTAAAGCAATCTTGAGATTTGCGAACGTTCAACTCATGAATAATGCTGGAAAAGAGGCGCAAAAAGTATAAACGATTCACGTAAACATTGTAAACAGTATACAAGCATAAACATAGCAGAGCAAAGTGTGGATGTGTAAATCATTGACCACATTTCTAAATTTAAAGATGAATCGACGAGTTCAACAGTTGTTTTATGACTATCGTAATTTAGTTTAGTAATTTTATTCTGGTTCATTCTCACAGTGCGTGAAGTGTGCGAAAACGTCACGACTTTGTCATCATGATTACATCTTCAAACCGCAAGTAATGACGTTTGGAATAATGACCAATTGGACTGTATAGGCGTCAAATATGGAACGTAATTGTATATGATGACGTTTGGTTTATTAGAAATAGCATCACGCATAAATTATTTATATTGTGAGGCGATGTTGAAGTTCAAGGAATTGTCATCTCTCGATAAAATGCTATTTACTACACATATTTTTATTTACATTACCAAGTGATTTTATGACATTGTCCCTGACTTAAATTTATGAATGTGGTACGCATGCACTTCTCTAGAAGTACGAAAAAGCTATAAATATATTTTTATGGATTTTCCGAACAGGATATCATATTATCGATAACTTTGAGGTATATTCTGTTAGAATTCCTAGTTGTATATATATA
>JAODAC010027810.1:0-15975 GCA_027575185.1 Mimaenictus wilsoni
CGACGATGCCTAACGGCGAAATGTACATCGTACCGTTTATCAATTAAACTTGTAAAACAGTGACAAAAATCGTGTTTCTCACATCAAAATATCAACATGTTTTGCCTAGCAACCTACAGTCCTCTCCATTAATAATTATTAATACTAAACTTAACTTAATACTAAAGTATTAAGTGACTTAACGTTTCTAACTGTTAACTTCTAATTTAGCCTCTTAACTAATCTCTGTAAAACGTAGTTGAAAGAAGAAAAATATACACGCCTTAATGCCACTAATTCAAATTCTTTAAACATACGTAAATACGCTTCGGATGAAACGTTGATCGCTCGCGAAAAAATGGCAAAACTCGCTCCGATCTGTCTGTCCATTGTTCCGATTTATTAAATGTCACGCGCGTTGCACGTACGTGTTTTATGTCTTCGGCAGAAGTCGAGTGCATCGTAATTCGCATCGGAATGATTCAATAAACGGCTGCACGTCCCCGTCGCCGGGCTCGGGCGACGAGTACGTCGAACGATTTAACTATTCTCGCGAACGAACAATGCGATTGCACGCCGCAGCCAGCGCAGCCGTCTCCGAATATAGGTGTCATCAAGTATCATCAAGAAGCCTAGGCCGGATTAAGCACAAGTCGCTTAGCGCTTGCCTTAGCGTTGCAGTGATGCGTTTGTTCGATCAATGGAGCGATCACACACACACACACACACACACACACACACACACACACACACACACACACGCGGTGCTCTCGGTGCGCTCGATTTTAATTAACGACTCGGGCGATTTTTAATCGATTTGAATGAAAAACGCCGGCGATTGGTCGGGCCAGTAAGTACGTATTACGTAATGGCTCAAGTGGTCGTACGTTTCGCCATGTTAATGATGCTCATTTGCGCTTCGACGCGCTGGAATTGTAGCCACATTACGCATTCGCTATTTATATTTATTTACGTTTTTAATTAAGCGCTAAAAAAAACAAAAATATTTTAACTAGATTTTCGGGCGATGTCCATATCCCCGAATGCACTATTGAGGCTGTAACGTTGTAAAACTCAATAAACATACGAATTTCGGAGTTTCAAATACGCAATAAAGAGGACTGAATCTTTGTAAAAACTGACCGCGCTATTAAAAGAGAGTGTGAGAGAGAGAAACTGTCCATCGTGCTCTCTTTCGCTACCACCCGGCATTGAACAGTTCGTTCATTCGACTGAGCTGTGCCATGCTTGTCACGCCTGCGCGTCGCTGACCGCTGTGCCACGCGCGTATCATTGCTTCGTGGTTTCTTTGTCATATCTTATGTATTAAAAAAAGATAGGTGATGTTTCAACTCCTAAGAAAGATATGCCAGGTATAAAATATTGTTCAGCCTTCTCGCTCTCGGATCGTATATCATGCCTGCATTTTTCCACGGAATCAGGGCGCCTAGAAGATTATCTAGATGGAAATTAGAAACTTACTTATCGATCAAAATATATTAATCCTTTAAAAATGTCAGACTATTACACAGTACCTACGCATACTTCAAACTCACTTAATCGCTCGTATTTCCTCCCGATAACTTCCTAATTCCGCGTGTACTTAATGCCGGACGGTAGCGAAAGAGAGCGCGATGCACAGTCTCCCTCGGTCAGGTAGAAAAACCGAGTTTGCAACACTCAGTGAGTATATTATTTTTTCGATTCATGTTGTAAACGATTAACTTAACCATGAAGGTGAGGTCAACCGTACTTGAAAAGTCAACAGGATAAGTCAGTTTCGGACTTTCGGGATACAGCTCACCTCCCTTCAGGTTCCTCATAAACTGTCTTCATGAACAGACGAAAACTGCTGACTTGTTTATGATATCAACGCGGTTGAACCAATAAATATAACAAAGGGCGCGAATGTGCAACTCGAGGGCTATTGTATTACTTCTATTATTACTTTCGGCAGATTGATAGTTCGGCAAAACGTACATCACTCAGTATTACCTCTAAAAAGTAAAAAATTAAATTAAAACAGCACAAACTCAAAATCCACTCTCAGCAGCACGTTAATAACACAATTAAGATATTTACGATATTTAAGATATTTACCTAACCTAACCTAACCTAACCTAACCTAACCTAACCTAACCATGAAGGTGTGGTCAAACGTACTTGAAAAGTCAACAGGATAAGTCAGTTTCGGACTTTCGGGATACAGCTCACCTCTTTTCAGATTCCTCATAAACTGTCTTCATGAACAGACAAAAACTGCTGACTTGTTTATGTTATCAACGCGGTTGAACCAATAAATATAACAAAGGGCACGGTTGTGAAACTCGAGGGCTATTGTATTACTTCTATTATTACTTTCGGCCGATTGATAGTTCGGCAAAACGTACACCACTCAGTTTTACCTCTAAAAAGTTAAAAAAATAAATTAAAACAGCACAAACTCAAAATCCACTCTCAGCAGCAGGTTAATAACACAATTAAGATATTTACGCATGCATGCATTTGTTAATTAATCCGCTTTTAAGCCACTAACTAACCGCTATGCGTCTGCGAATTAATTTAAGGTAATTCCAATGCATTGTGCTCAATTTTGCCTCTTTCACCGTTAAACCCAAGTAAATTCTTGAACTCTTCCCGAGTTTCATTCGCCTTCCTCATCATAATTAACAACAATACTCCTATTAATGTCTATTACTGCCTATTAATGTTTTTAGATGGATGAACTCATGTTTGCATCCAAAATTGTTGCTTGTAATACGTCTAATTGCCTCCAAACACCACCAAATTCAAATTTAATGAAGTTCTTCATCTCAAACTGGTGATTAAATAATTAAAGCCATCGTTCATTAATATCTTAAACACTGTGTTGAATTGTGGTGAATTCCGCGTTATTTCTCAGTCATTTCTCAGCAGTTGTCGGGCTGAATGGTGAACATAAACAATGGGAAAGTCGATGGTTAGTTGGTTTTCGTTTGTTTATAGTCGGTTTATTGTATTCGCGCACGTTTTGTCGCTTTCTGTGGTTCAACGTATTGATTGGTAGGCATAATTGTCGTGCGGTATGTAAATATGAATGCGAGTTTGTTTCGGCATGAATGATGGACGCTACTTACAATGCGCATGTTTGCATGCAAGCGCGAATAAATGGCGGCTAAATGGCCGTAAATTACGTATGAATGCACCCCACGGTGCGTTGATACGCTATGGCGACGCGAACAAAGCAGCGCAACGTCTTTATTGACGGTGTGCGTTCTTGTCGTTAGTTATAATTAATGTTAATTAAGCAGTTATTAATGAATGGTGAGTTGATACAATAGTATATAATAGTAGTTTGATGTTGTGTGCTGATTTGTGTTGTTTGGCGGTGATTTAATAGGTTTATTACGTCGAACAAAAACGTTATACGGCTAGACCAAGAGCATTATTTACTGATTTTGTTTAGTTACTCAGCTGCGTACACTCTAGCGTCTTTAAATTTGATCCAAATATAAAAGTCGAAATGTTCTTTGAAAGCTAATAAAATTATCTTGAATATAACGTCGAGTATTTTCAAGAAAAATCTTAAAATTATATGCTTTTATATAATTTTAATTTTAAAACGTGTTTCTCACCTAGTAGTAACGAATTAAAACGATCAGATCTATGAAAATATATAATTTTTCAAAAAAGGGTTTACATCATATTCTAGAGAATTTAATTGTCTACAAAATGTGATATTATGCAGCTCTCTCGGTTTGGTAGGAGTTTCTCAATCGTGTACGCAAAATTGAAAAAGGAAATTGCGTAAAAAAACTCGTTCATAGGTAAACAAAATTAATTGTTGTTTTAATGAGCTGTAACTTCGTAAATACTGCAGCTATCGACTTGAAATATTCAGAGAATATTGTGGAATAGTTTACCTATTGATCAATACTATTACTTATTTCACTTGTTATTTTGTATCTTTTTATTTAGGGTAAAACTGGATCATGTTTATTTCGCATCATGTTTATGACTTCCTAAGCTGCGTACATTCTACCGTCCTTAATTTTGATCTCATGTTAAGAACTAAAATATTCCTGAAAAGCCAATAAAACTGTCTTCAATATAACGTCGAATTTTATCAAGAAAAAGTTGTAATTTCATATTTTTACGTGATTTTAACTTTCAAATACATTTTTCATATAGAAATTCCGATTTAAAATGACTAAAAAATATGAAAGTATATATTTCTTTAAAAAACAGTTCACGTCATATTCTGGAAAATTTAATTATCTATAAAATGAGCCATCATTTAGCCAAATCGGTTCGGTAGAATTTTCTCAGTCAAGTACGCAACATGAAAAAACAATGTTGTGAATAAAACTCGTAAAATGTTGGTGTAAAAATAAGAATAGTTTTATGAGTTAAAACCTAGTACAGACTAGAGCTATCGACTTGAAATTTTTGAGGTATATTTTCGAATAGTGAAGAAAATGATTAGGACTATTCATAGTAATTGCTGGCGCTTCTAATTATGAAAAAAATAAGGAATAATAATTTTTGTCATACAGCATCGCAGATATAAAAATATTATTAAAAATGTTAAATAAACCTAAGGAATTTTATCACAAGAAAGTTAACTGTAATTTATGTATCTTAAATATATGACATTTTAAGTGCGTAATCTCATTAAGAATCCAAAGCTAGTTAGCTAGACTATGCTAAGCTAAGTTAGCTAGGAAAGCAGCATATGAAATCAATAATTAATATTTGTTAATTAATGAGATAACACCACTGGCGGCGGCGGTGTACACGAGGCGACGCGTGCGATAATTGTTTCTCGCGTTTGCGCAATCGCCAACCACTTAGCGTTTGGCGCCTGCGTGCGTGCCTACTTTACGATGATTACCACGCATGCGCCCGTCGCATAATATCGCGTGCGTTCGCCTCACGCATGTCACGAAACCCGAAAATAAAAACCACAACACACACACACACACACACACAAACACAAAAACACACAGACACACACTTCACACACATAAATTCATACATAGGAATAAGCAACTAAATGGCAATTGTCTGCATTTTCTCGTTTCGTAAAAAGAAAAGAAAAAAAAAAACAGAAAATAAAAATAAAGAAATTCAGCCGCACGCACCCGGTGTAAAAAACACACGTGTAGCCAATCAAAATTTTACGACAAATTAATCTCACGCCATTAGGCGAAACTTTCCACCGATTGATCGACCGATCGCTAGTAATAATGTCGAGCGGATTATTATGCATGCGCTGATTAAACGGTTTTTATCGCGCGCGCGCGCTCGCGATAACGCTGGCAGGCTACTGTTTTAACGACTTTTGTCTACGTGACCGCATTTGGCAGGGGCATAATTAATAAATGTTTTCGAACAAAACAGATATGGAGCAATGTAGCTGGAGGTAAAGAGCTGCCAAGCTCTTGTGGCGCGTGTGTAAAAGGCGATTTCCTTGTTGGCATTTTCTGTTCGTCCGATATGCATATTCATCGACGTATTGCTTTTTTTTGTTGATCGGCGTTTGATCCAATACACTTCGGGGCGTAAAACAAGTAGCCCGTATAAATACCGGCTATAAAAGCCGAAGTTGTTAATAATATAATTAATCAATCGCATGCTTGACGAGATCGTGCAGGTTTGTTTACGATATTTTGTCGTTTATTCAATTGGGTGTTATTTGTTGTATTTGATTTATCGCATAGATTGTTCATTTCTTTCATACTTTATTAACAATACCGCCGTATTGCTTCTGTTTTGTTATTTTTTGTTATGGAGATCTGGTATTGAAAAAGAGGCATAATATTCAGACTGCTTAATTTTTATTTATTAAATAATTTGCTTTATTAATATAGGGCATTTTGTTGTAATGTGCTGTATGAACTCGAGTGGCGCCGATTCGGCGCCACAACGTGTGAACTCCTTGGGCGCTGATGCGATCCAGAGAGAGAGAGACTATACAGTTTAGATTTTTTTTTCGTATTTTATTAACAATACCATGAATACTTTTGTTTTTTTTTATGGGGATGTTTCTTTAAATAGAGGCATACTATTTATACAACTTCATTTTCATTTTTTAATTAATTTGATTCATTAATATAGAGCACTTTAGTGTAATGTGCTGTAGGTACTCGAGTGGCGCCGTTTCGGCGCCTAAACATGTGAGCTTGGTAGGCGTTGATCTGACCTAGAGTGAAAATATACAGTTCAGATTGTTAATTTTTTCATATTTTTTTAACATTTGGACGATTACATTTGTTTTGTAATTTTTTTCCTTTGGGGATGTGTGGATGTAAAAATGGCATAATATTTATGCAGCTTCCTTTTTATCTATTAATTAATTTGCTTTAATAATGTTGGACTCTTTGCTCTAATCTTCTGTATGTACTCGAGTGGCGCCGCTTCGGCGCCTAAACATGTAGGCGTGGATTCCATCTAGAGATAGTCTTCCTCTAGATGGAAGGGGTTAGATTGTTTATTTTCTGCATATTTTATTAACAATACGATGACTTTTTTATGGAGATATGTTTCTTTAAAAAGAGGCATAATATTTATACAACTTCATTTTTATTAATTAACTAATTTGCTTTGTTAAAATTGCGCACTTTGTTCTAATGTGCTGTATGTACTCGAGTGACGCCGCTTCGGCGCCGAAACATGTGGACTCAGAAAGCATTGATTCAACCTAGAGTGAGACTGTACAGTTTAGATTGTTCATATTTTCATATTTTATTAACTTTACGAGAATTACACTGTTTTTTTAGAGATGTGTTTTTTAAATTAATTTTAAATTTTTTTTTAAATTAATTAATTTGCTTTAATATTGGGCATTTTATTGTAATGTGCTGTATGAACTCGAGTGGCGCCGCTTCGGCGCCCTCGTAAGGCGTAATAGGCGCTGATTCAATGCGTTGCGTTATCAAGGGTGAAACTTGACAGTGTCGACTTACGCATGTTCTGTTCGCATGTTCTGATTTAACAAAATCAGAATGTATGCAATTAATGGGAGTGAATTAATGTGTTCGAACTGTACTTCTAATATCCGACGATAGAAATTAGCAATGATAAATTTATGCGCTTATGCAAATAGAAAATTCAACGATCTATAGAAAATAGATGATTCTTTGAAGGATGCATAGCCACACATACACCTGAATCGCAAGCAATCGCATCAGCATTAAGATAAACCCGATGATGCGGTTCAATCATTCCGGTTTCGCATCGCTCTTTTCGCTTTACTTCTCTTTACTTCTCATCTCGTAATGATATTTGAATGATCTGTTTAAACATATCGTATTTGCATTGCCATTCGCCGTTTGCTTTGAAGAGCACCATCAACGAGCTGTCAACTTCTCACAATATCAGCCCGCATATACTGGCAGTTTCGCCAATCTTTCGCACATTGTTTCGTAGCGTTTTCGTCCCGGTTGACGGGACGATGAACGAAAAGCCTATAATTTCATATTTTATTTGTGTAAACTAGAACACGACGGCGAAAACAATTTGCAGCGACGATAATTATACACGTACGAATCTCAACAATATGATTAATTGCAATCGCACTTCTAATTGCAATCGTAATGATGATTGTCGTGAATTGTAGAATGTGTGGTCGGACGCGTAGGCGGGCGAGGTGCAAATAGTTTCCACGCATTTTCGCACGCACGCGAATGCGGCCCGGAAAAATGCGTTTTCAAGTTTCATTCAGAGTGGCGTGAAATCATCATTTGCCTTTAGACGTAGAGTTTTCTATGGACGGCCTTTTACGTCAGTACGTCAGAGCGATTAAGTCCTTTAGAAGTCCTTAAAATCTCGTTTAGTCTTTTGAAGGACTTTTAGAACTTTGTAAATTGTTGATTTTTTTGTAGACATTCTTGGAAAATTGTTTTATAGTGACTGTAATGATATTTACAATTCCTGTTTCTATTTTGAAGTAAATACATTTAGAAAAATGTTGTTGTAGAAGAAATATTAGAAACTTTTGAAAATGCCGCAAAAGGTTCTTCTCTCAAAAACGTCGCTCAAAATTTTACAAAATATTCTCTGATATATATTGCACTACTTCACAAGATTTCATAATCGTGCCTATTAGACTTCCACCAATAAAAAATATAATATACGTGATAAACGGATCTATAAATTTTTAGAGAAGAGTTTTCGCAAAAGTTTCTTTCTCAAAAATGTCGCTATCTTCAACAATTTTCAATTTTTCTCTCTCAAAATTTTACAAAATATTCTCTGATATATAATGCACTACTTCACCAGATTTCATAATCGTGGCTATTAGACTTCCACCAATAAAAAAATATAATATAAGTGATAAACCGATCTATAAATTTTTAGAGAAGAGTTTTCGCAAAAGGTTCTTCCTCAAAAATGTCGCTAGCTTTAACAATTTTCAATTTTTCTTTCTCAAAACTTTATATAATATTCTTTGATATATACTGCACTACTTCACCAGATTTCATAATCGTGACTATTAGACTTCCACCAAGAAAAAATATAATATACGTGATAAACCGATTTATGTATTTTTAGGCAAGAGTTTTCGTAAAAGGTTCTTCCCTCAAAAATGCCGCTAGCTTTAACAATTTTCAATTTTTCTCTCTCAAAATTTTATATAATATTCTTTGATATATACTGCACTACTCAACCAAATTTCATAATCGTGGCTATTAGACTTCTACCAATAAAAAAATATAAGTTACATGATAAACCGATCTATAAATTTTTAGAGAAGAGTTTTCGCGAAAGGTTCTTCCTCAAAAATGTCGCGAGCTTTAACAATTTTCAATTTTTCTCTCTCAAAATTTCATATAATATTCTTTGATATGTACTTCACTACTTCACCAAATTTCATAATCATGGCTATTAGACTTCCACCAATAAAAATATAATATACGTGATAAACGGATCTATAAATTTTTAGAGAAGAGTTTTCGTAAAAGGTTCTTCCGTCAAAAATGTCGCTAGCTTTAACAATTTTCAATTTTTCTCTCTCAAAATTTCATATAATATTCTTTGATATATACTGCACTACTTCACCAAATTTCATAATCATGGCTATTAGACTTCCACCAATAAAAAATATAATATACGTGATAAACGGATCTATAAATTTTTAGAGAAGAGTTTTCGCAAAAGGTTCTTCCTCAAAAATGTCGCTAGCTTTAACAATTTTCAATTTTTCTCTTTCAATATTTTACAAAATATTCTTCGACATATACTGCACCACTTCCCCAAATTTCATAATCCTCACTTTTAAACTTCCCTGAATAAAAAAAATAAAATTTAGGTTTACAGTATAAGTTTCAAGGGTCTGTCAACTTTTAAAAAGGCGCCAAAAGTTCCCATCACACAAATGTGCTAGCATCTCTGACAATTTTTCCATATTATGCCCTCAAAATTGAACAAAATATTCTTCAGTATATACTCTGTCACATTCACAAATTTCACAATCCTATCTCTTAATTTTCTTTCAATAAGAAAGAAAGTATACGTGTTAATTAATCTACTTTAAAAATTACAGCAAACAGATTTCCCTTTAAAAAATGTTTGCCAAATCCGCAATTTTCCAAATTTCTCCTTAAAAATTGTACAAAATATTCTTCAAAGTATACCCTACCATTACACAATATTTCACCATTCAACCTTTCCTACTTTCCTCTCAAAATGAAATAAGAAACGCTAGACGGATCCCTAAACTTTCAAACGTGCAGCAAAAATTTTCCATCCTAAAAGAACTGCTTGTAACTTTTACAATTATAGACATTTCTTCTTAATATTTTTACAAAATATTCCTGAACATATACTCTTCCGCTACACCAAATGTCAGAAACTTATCTTTTAAACTTCCCACCATAAAAAATTAAAATAAACGTGTAAAACTGTCAACATTTAAAAAATTTAAAAACGCTCGTAACCATCACAGTTTTCCATATTTCTGACTAAAAAAATTACGAAACATTCTCCAACATGTGCTACATCATTCCCCCGAATTTCACACTTCTACCTTTTAAAATCCCCCACAGAAAAAAAATAAAATAAACCTGTGAAACGGATTTATCCAGCAAGATTCTACAATTTCTATACGTAAGAAGCAATTTATGAAACCAAATAAAACTCCTAACATCTAGATAAACTTTTCCCCATCAACATCAACATTTTTTTCGTCAGCAACATCAGACATTGACATTAAACATTCAAGTGGAAACATTTTATTTAATTTCCAGCCGAGAAAACCGCCGCCAAAACGACTGATCCATCGATTGCGTGCGCATTCCAGCGCTGATAACGCGCCGGAAAATGATGATGATGATTATTATCATTGCGCTTGAAAGTGTTTTTTCTGCAGTTTGATTTTATTGCCGTCAATTGCATACGCGCAAGCGAACCTGTGCGTGCACGCAACATCCAACAACTTTACGACTATCGCTACTTATAAAAAATATTCATACCCACTATACACACATGTTTCTATCGTACATACAGGTTTTTTTTTTAAGAAATTATTATCAAAGTGTTTACTTTTTTCCTCTACCGTTTTTTAGACGTACATATTTGGAACGCAAGTTTGTCTATCTCCACCTTAATCGCGCATAATTTTCTGAAATATTAACGGAAATGTTTCTAAACATGTGAACAGCAATCATTTCGTCGCAAATAGAAAAAAGAGCGTGAGGTATTTTATTGCAGCAATAAGGAAAGATGCTCTGCAATGTTTGATCAACACGCAAAAGCGATTAAGAAATAATTGGCGATATTTCAGGTTTATTTATTTGATTCGTTTTTGCGTGAATATATTTCGATGAAAATTTGCATGTTACATGCAGTAGTACTTCATCCACTTCTAATACTGTAGTAGTAGTGGAGTGCTAGCTGTGTATTAAGAATTTATTTACATTTTTGTTGAAAATTTAGTTTGACTTATTTGCATTTCTTTATTTTTTGCAGGTTGTGGATTTTGCGGCAACATCGTTGAACAAGTAAGTTCTATACACATTTTTGGGATGGTCTTTGACGTTAATAGCTTTAGATATATTTAAATTATTGTTTAAATTGGATTACTAGATTGAATTTGTTGATAAAAATATAAAATGTTTGGAATTTGTAAATTTATATTGGAATTAGGCAGTGACTCTTTATAACAGCTCTATTTTGGACAGGTTTAAATAATTTTCCACAATATATGTTCTGTTGCCTTCTGTAATATATTTCTAATAGATTTTGTAAATATTTTGATGATATGAAAGTGTAAAACATGAATAATAAATAGATAAAGATATTTTTTTACAAATACGGAAATGGGAGGAGTGTCTTATTTATGTTTGTACAAAATTTGTTAGCTTTGGTAGTTTTTAATATAAACGCGCTTAAAACGTCTTGAAATAATCTGTGAAGTATTTTCTAAAGCAACTTCATTGTAGAACTTCATTTATCTTATTGAATTCAAGGAAAAGTCAGTGAAGAATTCTACAAAATGCTTTCGTACAAAAAGTACTTGTAACTTTCTTCATTTTTTATATTTCTCTCTCAAAATTTTATATATCATTTTCCAAACATCTTTAATAACATCTCCGAATTTGGCTATTCTAACATATTAACTTCTTACAATAAAAAATAAAATAAGCGTGTCAAACGGATCTATCACAGTAGAATTTTTGCAAAAAATCTTGGGAATGTTGTTGAAGTAATATCGTTCTATCTTTTCAAAGAATTTATAAGATAACCGGCTTAAAATAAAGTGAAATAAACTGTTAACTATTTTCTAAAATTACTTCATTCTAGAACTTCATTTATCTTATTGAATTCAAGGAAAAGTCAGTGAAGAATTCCACAAAATGTTTTCGTACAAAAAGTACTTGTAACTTTCTTAATTTTTTATATTTCGCTCTCAAAATTTTATATATCATTCTTCAAAATATCATCAACAATATTCCAGAATTTGGCTATTTTAACACATAAACTTCTAACAATAAAAAAATAAAATAAACGTGTCAAACGGATCTATCACCGTACAATTCTTGCAAATAATCTTGGGAATGTTGTTGAAGTAATATCGTTCTATCTTTTCAAAGAATTTATAAGATAACTGGCTTAAAATAAAGTGACATAAACTGTTAACTATGTTCTAAAGCAACTTCATGGTAGAACTTCATTTATCTTATTGAATTCAAGGAAAAGTCAGTGAAGAATTCTACAAAATGTTTTCGTACAAAAAGTACTTGTAACATTCTTAATTTTTTATATTTCTCTCTCAAAATTTTACATATCATTCTTCAAAATATCCGCAACAATATCCCAGAATTTGGCTATTCTAACACATAAACTTCTAACAATAAAAAATAAAATAAACGTGTCAAACGGATCTATCACAGTAGAATTTTTGCAAAAAATCTTGGGAATGTTGTTGAAGTAATATCGTTCTATCTTTTCAAAGAATTTATAAGATAACAGACTCAAAGTAAAGTGACATCAACTGTTAACTATTTTCTAAAGAAACTTCATTTTAGAACGTCATTTTTCGTATTAAATTCATGGAAAAGGCAGTAAAGAATTCCACAAAATGTTTTCGTACAAAAAGTACTTGTAACTTTCTTAATTTTTTATATTTCTCTCTCAAAATTTTATATATCATTTTTCAAAACATCCTAAATAACATCTCCGAATTTGGCTGTTCTAATATATAAACTTCTTACAATAAAAAATAAAATAAACTTGTCAAACGGATCTATCACAGTAGAATTCTTGCAAATAATCTTGGGAATGTTGTTGAAGTAATATCGTTCTATCTTTTCAAAGATTTTATCAGATAACTGGCTTAAAGTAAAGTGACATAAACTGTTTTCTAAAGCTACTTCCTTCTAGAACTTCATTTATCTTATTGAATTCAAGGAAAAGTCAGTGAAGAATTCCACAAAATGTTTTCGTACAAAAAGTACTTGTAACTTTCTTCATTTTTCATATTTCTCTCTCAAAATTTTGCATTTTATTCCTCAGAATCTACTCAATAATACCCAGGAATTTGGTAATCCTAACCTATATACTGCCAGCAATAAAAAATAATATACACGTGTCAGGCGGATCTATCACAGTACAATTCTTGCAAAAAAAATCTTGGAAACGTTGTTCAAATAATATTTTATTATTTCCAATAATTTTTGAGATAACAGGTTTAAAATATAATATATTGAAATAATTTGTGAAATATGTCCTATGTCGGCATCATTTTAGAACATTTTTCGTATTAAAAATCAACGAAAAGTTCGTGAAGAATTCCACAAAATGTTTTCGTACAAAAAGTGTTTGTAACTTTCTTAATTTTGCATATTTTACTTTCAAAATTTTACATATCATTCTTCAAAACATACACATTAATATGCCCGAATTTGATTAGACTACCCCATAAACTTCCAACAATAAAAAATAAAATAAATATGTCAAACGGATTTATCACAGTACAATTCTGGCAAACAATCTTGAAACAATTCTTGAAGTAATATCGTTCTATTTTTTCAAATAATTCATAAGATAACTAGCTTAAAATAAATTGAAATAATCTACGAACTATTTTTTTAAGACAACTTCATTTTAGAACTTCATTTTTCTTATTAAATTCAAAGAAAAATCAGTGAAAAAATCCACAAAATGTTTTCGTACACAAAGCGCTTGCAACCTTCTCAATTTTTGATAATTTTCTCTCAAAATTTTACATATTATTCAAAACATACTCAACAACATCCCCGAGTATGGTTATCCTAACCAATAAACTTCCAACAATAAAAAATAAAATAATTTTGTGAAACTGATCACAGTTTCCGACAAAAATTCTTGGCAACTTTGTTGAAGTAATATAGATCTATTTTTTTATATTTTCCAATAACCAATAATATAACTGGCTCGAAGTATCACTAAATAACCTCTTACCAATTGTATATAGTGAAATATCTGTATGAACAAGTTTCATAACACAAAACTTAAACAGCTTTAGATACAACAATTTCGACAAGTTTATCAAAACAAGTTTAAGAAAAGTCAGTGAAAAATTCCACAAAATGTTTCTGTACACAAAGCGCTTGTAACCTTCTCAATTTTTGATAATTTTCTCTCAAAATTCTACATATTCTTCAAAACATACTCAACAACATCCCCGAATATGGTTATCCTAACCAATAAACTTCCAACAATAAAAAATAAAATAATCTTGTGAAACTGATCACAGTTTCCGACAAACATTCTTGGCAAATTTGTTGAAGTAATATAGGTCTATTTTTTATATTTTCAAATAATCAATAATATAACTAGCTCGAAATTTAGATAAAACAATTTCGACAAGTTTATCAAAACAAGTTTAAGAAAAGTCAGTGAAAAATTCCACAAAATGTTTCCGTACACAAAGCGCTTGTAACCTTCTGAATTTTTGATAATTTTCTCTCAAAATTCTACATATTCATCAAAACATACTCAACAACATCCCCGAATATGGTTATCCTAACCAATAAACTTCCAACAATAAAAAATAAAATAATCTTGTGAAACTGATTACAGTTTCCGACAAAAATTCTTGGCAACTTTGTTGAAGTAATACAGGTCTATTTTTTATATTTTCAAATAACCAATAATATAACTGGCTCGAAGTATCATTAAATAACCTCTAACCAATTGTGTATAGTGGAATATCTGTATGAACAAGTTCCATAACACAAAACTTAAACAGCTTTAGTTAAAACAATTTCGACAAGTTTATCACGAAAATATCAAAAAAAAATAAATAAATAAAATTTACCCAATAATCAATCATGAAATACCGTTCAATAATGAATTAAGTAATTACACGTCGCTCGAAACCATTCTGGGCTAAAATCTATTTAACGAGCTGTGTTTTTACCGCGTCGTACGTGCGTGGAAAATGCGGTACGCATTTCAGTCTCTCTAATTCGGGGCCAAGCCTTGTAATTAACAGCGCTGTTAATGATTTGTTATTAATAAAGTGCACAGACGCGCGTCGGCCTAGGTAGGTGTGGGTTGGAAAGCAGCGTCCTTTCCATAAGAATTGGACGAAGTCTAATTTCAGCGAACTGGGAGCTAGAAAACTGCTCATCCGCACATACCAAATCAAATTCGTTGATTTATCTTCGCCGATAAATGCTGTACGCACGTGTGAGTGTTGTGATGTACGGCTTGCATTTCGTTTAAACATCGTCTCCGACCAGTTGCGCGAGCGATTAAAGTAATTAATTTGATGATAAAAGAATGCCTGGCGTTGCAGGAAGAGAAAACTTTTTCGGCGATGAATCAAGGATAAAGAAAATGATGGAAGGAAAAAAGAAAGAACGAACGCAAAAATAAGAAGCGACTTTAATTGCCAGGGAAAAAGGCCGTCGAACGGCTGTTAAACAGCTTGACGACTTGTCAGCTGGGTGAAAATAATGGCTGTGATATTTTTATTCGCTTTTGTTCAGAATTTTAATTGGAAATTTATACGTTTTTTAGAGTTTTTGTAAAGTTTCCTTTTTTAATTGTTCGGATTAGTATTAAATTCTTGAAATAACTCGCTCTCTTCCAACCTTTTTTAATGTAAACTGTAATATTGTGAAAATGTATTGAATAATAATAAATATACCGATAGGAAGTTAGCAGCGAGCCTCCCAGTAGCCAGATGAGAGTGCATCATTTAAAATAATCCATAAAATTAAATTTTGATATTCGATATTGGTTCTAATATTTTATAATATTTTCTAATATTTTATAGATTTAATATAAATATAAGTTAATGGAGTCTTCTGTCGGTTGTTGATAAAACGTGTTTATAATAGTTAAAAACGTTAAGTCACTTAATTCTTTAGACTAAAATTAGACTTTTAACTAAATAATCATCTCTTAATTCTCTCGTATATAGTCTTACAGTCATTCCTCTATCACCAGACAACTTTAATTTAGAATTAAATACAATTAGAACTATTGCTAGAAATAATGGGTATAGAGACCACTGGGTAGATA
>JAODAC010027821.1:0-15970 GCA_027575185.1 Mimaenictus wilsoni
ATTTTCTTTTGATGTATTCAATAATGGGATTGTGACGTGGGATGTAAGTGCATACGAATGCCAATAAAGGTTACTTACATATATAAAAATATTACAGGAAATATGGGTTTATTTGAAAGTCAACATTTTTCCATCCGAGGATATTCTTGATTTTGATATTCGTTCCGGATGATGGGGATTTCTTGGTATAGACATGGACAAAAGTGTTATTATTTCAGAAAATGAAAATGGATATGTTTAAAAATATAAAAAAATTTCGACTTCAGTTTTACTTAGTTTGCTTTTCAGTTTCACTTGATTATTCGTTAATTATTATTATTAGAAGATATAATTCCAATTGCTTATTAAACTAGATAAAGGAATATTCCTCATAATCAATGAATTGACAGTTGAGAACAATTTTGTCCTGCGTTTAATTGCAGTACTACCCGTACGTAGGCACGTTTATTATCACAATTCTTCGTGCTCGAATCTACGAATACATATATATTGTTTAAAAGAGATATTTGATCCAAACTGTTGGAGTGAATTGATCTGAAATTAAAATTTTAACAACTTAATCGTTCAGGTTTTCAAACTACTAGTTTCATGTCCAGTTAATTTGAAATTTCATCTAGAATGTGTTTCTATTTCTTATAAACGCGACCACGTGGGATTATAAAACCGTATTCGACATTACTCATTTGATCCTTCGTTAAATTGCTCTCACGGATCACCCGAAAGGTTAATTCAATAAAATACTATACGGCATCGCATGTCTCATGTGTATGATGCATGTGTATCTCAATCCGATTGGCTATTCACACGTGATTCGTTAAAAACGCGTTAAAACCGACAAAATGACGCATCGCAAATGCCCGGCGGCACAATCAAATGCACCTCCACATCCATCACATGCTCTTCATTTGCTTCTAATTGCACGGTGCGGGTCAACGACAATGAGCCAATGGGTCAACTTCCATCAATTGCCTTCTTGTTTTTCCGCCTCTCTCGGGCTCTATTGCTTGAATTAAATTTTCTTTGAAAACACGTGCCAGCATGCGACGCTGAAAGAAATTGGCAAGTGGAGCAGCGCGGGCAGTCACATTGTCGAAAAGAAAAGCGATAAAAAATTGAGGAAGTCCTAATGGTTTTGCTTGATTATGCAACGTGTGAGATGGTGCTCGCTTGGAGCACACACAATCCGTGTCGAATGTTTTCGTTCAATTTTTCACTTAAGAATTAACTCCTGCGAGAGATGATCCCTCGAGCGACAATGTGACAACGTGAACAGCGTGAGCGATTATCATAATGCTTGCGAATATTCTACAGGCTGCTAGAAAGGACGTGATATATTTCCTTTTGATTTCTAATTCACTTGGATTGTTAATTATTTATTCCCTTATATAAAATTATTTTATAAATATTTCCAGTGATCCATAACCAATGAATGAATTATTATATAAAGCCTAATCTCACAATAGCAACGATTGCTTGAGTGTTGTGTTTATTGCTCTATCAATAATAACATTTAGCAAGTATAATAATACGTCTCAGGTTATTGCCAATTGAAAATGTAGATAACGCTTATAATTTGCTAAATAATTTTCCATGTTTCTATCAACATTATTTAGCACTCGTTATTTCGTAATCGCATGCGAAATTCGCATGAAATATATTTGCCTGTAAATTTTCCATCATCATTAAGTTTAATAACGGACTGATGGATAGATCTGCCATATTATCTATCTTTATTGGCAGTCTACATATTTACAATTATGTTTGCATTCATTTCATGCGCACAAGACGCGCTTGTTTTCAATTAACCATTGATCCACATAATGAACATTGGGCTTGGCATGCAAAGTATGATGAATTGTTTAAATAATTGCACCTGAATGAATGATAATCGAAAGAGTATTTTTTTACTTTATTAATTGGAAAAATGACAATTTTCAGACAATTTTTACAGATTAAAATTTTGAAGATATATAAATTCAATATCCTTTTTTTAAACTAAATATATAACTACTACCTGAAACCCATGACCCGCCTGTTTCATGTTCAACCTCCGTGAAACACGAACATGTCCCAATCAGTTTCAATCTTGTCTCTTGCAGCCAGTTGACATTAATTAGCTTTTGTCTCTTGTCTGCTGTCCTTTTATGTTAATCAACATAATTACCCACCTACATGTTCTTATTTAATCTTGGAAGAGAGTGAAATATTACTTTTTCGATCTATAGTTTTTCTTAGCTTGGCTTCTGAAACAATCAACTTGAATCTAGAGCTAATTGTCAGGGCCACTTTTTAAATCCATTTTTGGTGGATTTGTTTCATCTTTTCATCCTTTTGTGTGTTCATATTTTGTTGCAAGTTTTCACTTTCCCCTGCCTTGTATTAGTTCTTTCCACTTTCTTATCTCTACTTCTTTCAAATCGTTTGTTGTCTCATCTAACCATTTGTTGTTTGGTCTCTCTCGCCTTCTTTTTAATTTTGGGATCCAGTTTAAAAGATGCTTAGCTGGTGCTACTTCTTTCATCCTCCATACATGCTTTTCGTTGCTTTATTATTTTAGAGTATCCAGGGACTATCTCCTTTTTCTTTGTTTGTCAAAGCTCTGGTTCCTTCGTCCTACTGTCTTACTCCTCCAAGTATGTACTATAGTTGGGCAAACTCGGAACTACTCCCATAGTATCTTATAGTGTCTAACGTTTTTTTAAGTTACTTTCTGTTCTAATACACTATTGTACTACTAAACCACAAAAAAAGAACAATGTACAATAAAGAAACATTATTTCAGATACAACAGACACCTTTACATGGTCTGAATGGCAAAGATGCGAACGGTGAAGGACAGATAAAATTCGGGTGGATACAGGGCGTTCTCGTACGATGTCTGCTGAACATCTGGGGCGTGATGCTCTTCCTGCGATTGTCCTGGGTCGTCGGGCAAGCCGGCATCGGCCAAGCAGTATTATTAATTTTAACTACAACGGCCGTCACCTCCATCACGGCACTGTCGATGTCGGCCATTAGTACGAATGGTGTTATCAAAGGAGGTATGATTCCCACGTTCGAAATCTTCTCCTTTTCTTCTATAGCTCACAATCAGATTCAAACCTTTTTTTTTCAAAGGTGGAACTTACTACATGATATCAAGAAGTCTTGGTCCCGAATTTGGTGGATCAATTGGTCTAATCTTCTCTCTGGCGAACGCTGTGGCTTGTGCTATGTACGTTGTTGGTTTCTGTGAATCCATCCAGGCACTTTTGCACGACTATGGATTGTACATCATCGATGGTGGTGTACAAGATGTCAGAATAATTGGATCCATTACGATTTTGATTCTTTTGATTATTGTCGTTGTTGGAATGGAATGGGAAGCTAAGGTAATTGTTTTAGTTACATTTTTACAAATTTTATTAATTATTCACTCGTAGGCACAAATGGGACTTTTAGTAATATTACTAGTAGCCATAGTTGATTTCGTCATTGGTAGCTTGATACCACCCTCAGATGATAGCAAAGTGAAGGGTTTCATTGGCTACAACTGTATGTTATCTTTATGATTTTCGCTTTCAGTCAATTATTAAGAAAATGTTTTAGCAACGTTGTTCTTAGAAAATTTGACACCTGACTATCGAACAGTTGATGGAGTAGAGCACAATTTCTTCTCTGTGTTCGCCATCTTTTTCCCGGCAGCAACTGGTATTCTTGCTGGTGCAAACATTTCTGGAGATCTCCGTGTAAGTATTCAATTTTTGCAAGTATTCAAAAATCTAATTGATTTGGCTTGACTTATCTAGGATCCACAGAAAGCTATACCAAAAGGTACAATTCTTGCAATTCTGATAACAACGGCGAGTTACATCATAATGGCAATCATCGTCGGTGCCACAGTAGTCCGTGATGCAACTGGTAATATTACGGACTACTTCAATGGCACATTTAGAGACTGTGCTGGTATGGCCTGCGAGTACGGCTCTCAAAACAGCTTCCAAGTGATTGAACTCGTCTCCTGGGTTGGTCCTGTCATCTATGCAGGTTGTTTCGCTGCCACATTATCATCAGCACTCGCATCGCTTGTCTCCGCTCCGAAAGTCTTCCAAGCGCTTTGCAAGGATAAACTATACCCGAAGATCGAATGGTTTGCCAAGGGCTACGGGTCGAGCAACGAACCGGTTCGCGGATACATTCTGACCTTCGTTATTGCTGTTGCATTTATTCTTATAGGTAAGATGTTGGCTTGTCTTAAATGACTTCTCTTCTGATGCATATCAAGCTTCAATGATATGGTAATCACGCAAAATTGCCGTAATTATTTTCACAGGCGAGCTGAACTTGATTGCACCGCTCATTTCCAACTTCTTCCTCGCTGCGTATACGCTGATAAATTTTTCGACGTTCCACGCATCGCTCGCGAAACCGGTGGGATGGCGACCGACGTTCAAGTACTACAACATGTGGCTGAGTCTGCTCGGCGCCATCCTCTGCATCCTTGTGATGTTCCTGATCTCATGGTGGACGGCCCTGCTCACGCTTGCTTGTGTGCAGGCACTGTACCTCATAGTCGCGTATCGAAAACCGGATGTTAATTGGGGATCCACCACGCAGGCCCAGATTTACAAGAATGCACTGCAAAGCGTACACCAGTTGAATAATGTTGAGGAGCACGTGAAAAATTACCGACCGCAGATTTTGGTACTTACGGGTATGCCGAACACGCGTCCTGCTCTGGTGGCTTTTGCGAATTTGATTACCAAGAATATATCGATGCTTGTTTGTGGACATATAAATAATGTAGGTCTCCTTTAATTCAATTCAGGTTTCGATTAAGATTTAAGTCTTTTTTCTTATAGTCGGTAACACATCAAAAATGGCGAAAACAAGCTCTACAAGCTGAACAAAATCAGCAGGCTCAATCATGGTTGAAGGCTCACAAACTGAAATCATTCTATATGCAAGTCGACGGTTACAATTTTGAAGAAGGCGGCCGAGCTTTAATGAAAGCATGTGGTATTGGTAAACTTCGACCAAACATCTTGATGGTGGGACATAAAGGCAATTGGCAAAAATGTGCACAGGAAGAATTGGAAGCCTACTTTGAGGTTCTACAGTAAGTAATTATTACTTACTAATAAGTACACCCCCTAAATTTCCTTGAATTTTAGTCAAGCCTTGGATATGTATATGGGAGTTGGTATCCTCCGTCAACAAGGTGGACTAGATGTTAGTGATCATATGAGTGACGAACACTTGAATGGTACCATCACAAATCATCAGTCTTACGGTCATCTTTCGCAGTCGAGTAGTTGTAGTGATGTTTCGGTGCCGGCTACACCAATAGCGAAAAACAAGAACGCCGTTTCCAATAGTCCCAATGCTGAGGAAGATTCCCTTACTAAAAAGAAGGTACCCTCTGTGACGGATGAGACCCCAGCGGAGGAAAGCAATGAGGTATCGAAAGAGATTCCAGGGGTACTGTTACCATTCCAGAAGAAACAGAAACGAAGTGGTACTATTGATGTATGGTGGTTATACGATGATGGAGGTAAATTATGAATGTTAAGCTATTAGTTTCAAGGGTAATATTTTCATTTTTGTTCGCAGGTTTAACTTTACTCCTGCCGTATATCATTAGCACGAGACGAAGTTGGAGTAATTGCAAACTAAGAGTCTTTGCTCTGGCTAACAAAAGGGACGAATTGGAATTTGAACATAGGAATATGGCGAGTCTTCTGGCGAAATTCCGAATTGATTATTCTGACTTGAAGGTCGTTCCTGATATTACAACGGAAGCCGGTAATGCTACAAAGGATTATTTCGATTCTTTAATTAGTGGCTTTCGGGTTCCTTTGGATAAAGATGATCCTGATTCAAGTAAGTTATTTGGCCATATATTTGGTATACTCCTCGTCCTTTACCCTGAGCACCTTTCGACAAGATATGTGGGGGTCCTTAAAATTATCCCTGTTAAGTCCTTAGTCTCATCCTGTCACTTCATACTTCAACCCCTGACAAATCCACTCGTTTTTCCATACTCTGAGAAACTGATGACTGATGATCATCTATCCTTCCAGTGGCCATCTCAGATGCTGAACTACTAGCACTCAAAGACAAGACAAATCGTCACATGCGTCTTCGTGAACTCCTTTTGGAACAATCGAGCGAAGCTAGTCTGGTGGTGATGACGCTACCAATGCCCCGAAAGAATGTTGTTTCAGCTCCCCTGTATCTTGCGTGGTTGGAACTGCTTACAAAAGATATGCCGCCCATCATGTTGGTGCGTGGTAATCAAACTTCCGTCCTCACATTCTATTCATAAGTCTACAGAACGAAAATGGGAACTCTTCCCATTACTTTTACTCAAATTATTCCAATTTTATTGCGCGTGTCGAGAAGAGTGAAGATTACAAAGCGTCAGATGACGCCTCCGAACAAATTTGACAATTTATATTAACATTTTATTTATATTACATTTTATGTAGTATTTAGCACACTCTCTATTATAGTTTTAAACTATGTTTTGCATGTTTATTCAAATGCAGTAGATTTGGCTGGCCAAGTTTATTTAAACAAATGTAAAACTTAATGTGCACGGCCTCGTTATTCCATAATATAGCATCGAAAAAGCTTTCTCTGTGCAGCAATTGCACTCGGTTGATTGCAAAAATCATGGATCTGATTTCAATTTGTAGGGTAATTGTAAGCTTTTGTTTCAAGTAATGAAAATTGTGGTTTAATTTAACAATTTATTTCATAATTCTCCTTTGTTATCATAGTATGATTTTATTATTATTTATTATGATTTTAAGATATTTAAGAAACACGATTTGCAAATATGAAATAAAGATAATTTACAATATATTTTCAATAGCAGTTTCTAACTTCTAACCAAAATTAAACTTTCGGTAAACCGAATCTCTTACGAGGAAAATGGGAGCCTGAGGAAGTTACAGATTGAAATTAGTCTCGTCGCATATGTGATCCAGAATGCTTCATAATTTTGCTAAAAAGCAATTTTTACAAAATTCAAAATTTAAATGAGAATGTCTGATAAAGAAATTAATTATTGGTGTAATACGGGATTAATCTAATGAGTACCGAAGTACAAAAGCTAACTAGTATAAACTTGAGGTAAATGCGGTAAGATGGCGCCACATGGATCCATTAACAATTTTAAATTTTTTAAATTTAGTCTTACTAATAAAGCAAGCATCTTGGCATTTTTGCGTGCTTTAGGTATCTATGAAATTAATTATTTTTGAGATAAATAAAATTCAGCTAAATATAATTTTTAACCAAAAATTATCAGCGACATCTAATATTGAAGTATATAAAAAACGAAAGTTCAAATAGGTGAACTTCTAGTAAATGCTAAAAGATGTAGATAATAGTATATATTTTCGTATTCACATTATCCCATAATACTATATAACAAATACGTTCCTAGAAAATCTTTAATTAAAATACATTATTCTCTACTCATTACAGCCTGCACTTCTGAGTTTCTTCTCTCCTATATTATTTTTAACTATAGCCACATTTTCGCCACTTTCCAGCATCCATTCTATAAAATTCCCGACTTTCCAATCATATCCATGTTCCTCCTCTCGCCCAGAATAATTTCTTCCCTTGCCATCTAATCCTTACTTTTTTAAGTTTTACTATTCTTCAGCTTGCCTAGCGTTGATTCCAGTGACTCCTTTACGAAATACTGCGCGTTTGATTGCCTCTCCGGTGTGTCTACTATTCCACAATATTTCCTCTCTCTTTCAGCGTAATTGAGGATTTTGCGTACCGACGACTTTTCACAATTTTCCACATTTCCCATTCGGTCCTACATCCCTATAGTTTTCTTTCCATACGTAAAAGTACTATTCCTTTTTTTCGAATCGATAATGTTCCCTTTTCTGTTGACGATACTTGTATTAAATTAACTATTTGTAATTTTAACAAAATATTGAAATATATTGATCATATTTGATATATTACATATAAAAAGGCTTTAATAACTGGTATCAATAATATGATTGTAACGTGCTCTATGTAATTTTTCATATTTCAAATCATTCATCCGTTTATCTGCATCCCTGGTTTGTCGTGCAGCATAATCCATACATTGTTGAATAACGCAACTCAATGACTTGATTGCACTTCGAAATTCATCTGTAAAAATCTTGAAAAAGAAACAATACATACAATCGCATTACTCACAAATTTATAATTCGTCACCTGATGTAGGAACAAATCATAATGAAGCCGGTTGCATTCATGGTATAATTTGATGTTAGATTCAATAAATGCATTTCCACCATTATCACAAATCGCATCTAAAATACAATGTTTTAAAAATGGTAAAAACGCATACATTTTTGATTAAACATTACCAAAGCAACTAGGAGCGTTCTCGGTTTCCGATACGAACATACTGCTAGTTATGGATGAAACAGCAGCGCGAAGTTTGTCATTAAAATTACTGATTTCTTCTTTAGTACTTTGTTCATCATTACTCTCTTCAAAAGTAGTTACATTGGGTTCTGTTTCACCGGGATTTTCTTCAGGTGATGATTCAGAATTAACACCACCAACACACATTATTGTTGATGTCCAAGGAGGAATAAATTTGGCCGTAGGTTTATCATCCAATCCGTCGTTATCATCCAATCCAACTGATTGCATTGAGAGGGCAGTGTCCAGACTTGATACGCTACTTTCCAGTACCGAACTGAATGTTTCATAGTAATATGATGTTGTCGAAGACGACTGATTCATATTTTCGACTTCAGGTTCTTCAGGTACGCTTGATGCCTTTTTTCTTTAAAAGTGATTGTGTTACTTTTCTTGAAAGATTGGGACAATGACTAGGGCTGGGACTAGAATAGAGCAACTAGAACAGGGCAATTCCATGCCCTGTCTATGACAGGAATTGATCTAGGACTATGACAGGGATGAATAATGGGAAAGAACTTTGATTACGACTAGAGTTGAACTAGATCGTACAATTACGAGTAATATGAGAATGACTTGGACTAAAATTGGAATAAGACTAGAAAAGTAATTGGGCTTGCAACTAGAGAACATATTAGCTTTGGTCTAAAATTATATACTCACTCATGCATTAATTCAATATAATCAATAATCTCTTGCAGAATAGAGGCACACATCTGCCGTTTGTCAATCATAGTCTTCTTACTTTCCACCAATTTGTTTATGATCATATAGGCAGTGACATAAGTAGATATCCATGGCTTCAATCGAAAATAATGAACCAACCAGGTGCGGTATGTAGATTCTTTTCGAGGAAGCGCTGTGATCAATTTCACATTTGGGTATGTTTGTCGCATTTGTAAGCCGCCAGTTACATCCGTAACGAAAATTATAGCACTGTATTCATAGCCCTTCTGCACTTCACTGCGAAGAATACCATAGTACTGCCCAAATTTGACAACAAATGAGAGGAATTGTCCATCCTTTACCCGTTGAATGAACTCAGTTTTCGTGATAAAATAGTAGTCAACACCATTGACCTCATTCGTAGCTTTTGGTCGAGTTGTACAGGAGATACCAAGATATATTTTACGATTTGATCCATTTTCAGAAGTGTAACTATTTTAAAGAGACGAAACAGAATTGAGACAAATTAAAATTTAGAAGTATTTTAGAGAGGTTTACTTATCCAAGAAGATTTTTACTAGCTGTTTGCTTCGTGTTCCAGAGGGCCCAACAAGTATAATGATCGGAATGAACTTTTTACATTCTGGTATAAACATGGTATCAATCTCCCGATTTTCAGTATATGTTAGCATATACAAGGATGCATTTCTGTCGCGTCCTCTTTGTGCTGCAGTAGTTTGAAATTTGAAGAATGCATCTACCTGAAAATGATGTTTTTTTTTTCATTTTATTCATTTTATTTTCCCAGTTTTGAATTTTCCATTTTGTGAAGTTTAAGGTATATGTGATAATCTATCTTACCTTTCTGTAAGCATCAATTTCCTTACCGTCGAAAATTTGAAGCTTTTTCAAATGGTACAAGAATGAATCCTCATACAATGACATTTCTGTCATTGGATTGCTTCTCAAATCCAGCCAATTCATTTTGAAACTGAGATGAGTCACTTCAAACAAGCTCTTAAGCTGATTATTGCTAGCATCCAACTTTTGTAAGTTGGGCATTCCTGCGCATATCCTCAGGGAAGTCAGACGATTGTTTGAAACAGATAACGTGGTACATTTATTCAAAGTCGAATCGACAAATCCACTTATTTCATTATGATCCAAAATCAGAGAACGCAAATTTAACCCATGGATACCTTCAATTCGGTATATATAGTTGTATGATAAATCAAGATGTTCTAAAAAGCTGCAAACATTCAGATATTATGAAACGAAATGTTAATTGTTTTAAGATTGTATTACATTAGTGTTTTTATACCCGTCATATATGAGAGGATATTATGTGAGACATCTAGACACTCCAAGGACCAAAAGTCACTAAGATCTTTCATGCATTGAATTAAATTGTAGGACAAATTCGCGTATTTTAAATTTATAGGTGGAGAAAAGCCTAGTAGGTCTGATATTAGATTCTGAGAGGCATCCAGATATTGCAGGAAAGGTAAATTTGAAAGTGGCCTTAAATCTGTTAAGTAATTAGCTGATATGTTCAGATGCGAGATATAATGGTGAGTTCCTAAAATATTAATTGATTTAAGGCCTTGCTTTGAAAGATTTGATGTTGTTCTTCCACAACAGCCAGGTTTAGCAACATTTTCGATTTTATTGGCGGAATGTTCTAATAATTTCTCGGTTAATTTGTTGTTATACTTTGTAAAACCATCTGTGAAAGGTTTATAATTGTCTGAAGAATCTGAGATTTGTTCGGTTACATTGAGACAATCTGAAAATTTAAAAAAAAAACAACAACAGTGAATAGATTTAGTACGATTATAAGTGTAGTAATTCTATAACTAACCTGGATCCAATATTAAAGATTCCTCTTCAAATTTCTGAGAATCTTGCGATGATTCCATAATGTGTTTTAGGAGATTGATAGTATTCTTCTATTCTAATTGCCAATAAATATATTTGATTAACGTTTATAAAAATTGTATGTGTTAGTATAACCTAAGCCTACTCATATTAAGTTGCACGGTGTTTATAAATGAATATCAGAGCTTTAACGCTATCTAGAATTTTGTATCAAAATTTTAAAATAATAACGAAAACAAGAAATGAAAGATAATTATATTATTTTATCTATTAATTACGAATCAAAGTTTAGAAGAAGTAGACTGGCGGCGGCCTGGTACGAACTGATTTTTCCAGTCAACTGAAACCTTTTATAGTGACTTTTTTGTATAGGTTTGCCAATACTATTAAGTTATCTATGCCTAGACAGAGTCCAATCCAGACAACTAACGCGCATTGCGCACTTATGGCGCACAGTGCATAATGCTTAAGTCAGCAAATAATGAAAGAACGGAGCGCAGTCGCGTCTTGACAGTGGTCAAGATCCTACGACTTTGCATATAGCATAGATGTTTCCTTTTTAATCATTACGGTACTTGTATTGAATTAACTATTTGTAATTTTTTTAAACTAAAATTTCATGATCATCCTTACTATAATACATATAAAGTTTAATAACTAACTAATCAATAATATGATTATTACGTGCTCTATATAATTTTTCATATTTTAAATCGTTTATCCATACAATGATGAATAACGCTACTCAATGATATCTACGTTTTTCCACTTCTTTAAGTTTAATGTGATAAATTCTACAAAGCGTTAAAACTCTGATATTCTTGAAAAAAACACCCAGAAATTTCCTTCTCTTCAAAGCAAACAATTCTGAAGTATCTCAAGGTCTGCAGAAAATAGAATACGTGGTATTTCTTTTATTTTCCATTCAATATAAAATAAATAAAACAATAAATAACAAAAACAATAATACCTTAAGCAAGAAACATTAGAGTGCGCATGATGATTAAACTTTAAAGCAAAAAGGAAATTACAGTTTAGTTGAAAACGTCTCCAGCGAGTGTTCGCGACGGTTTTCGCTTCTTGCGTTCATTGAAAAACGCTTGCAGCTCGCTATTTCCTTCAAATTTTCTATCATTTTGTAGATTTAATGAATGAAAGCCATTACGTGTGTGGCGTTTTCCTATTTCAGGAATTTGATCTTTGGTCTTATGTAGGCGTAAACTAGAAAATTTCTCAGGCCCAGAGAAATATGTGTGATCTTCGGGCTTTGCTTCTAGTTGCTTAAAGTACGTGTGGGCACTCTCAAACCTCTCTTTGATTTTCGTTGTGATAGTGATATTTTCCGGAAGATTAACTTGTTGTGATTGTGATGGTGGTAGTGATGATGTTGATGATGTAGTTCCAGTCTCAAAATCTAGGAAACGATAATTAATTTATATAAGAGAATAATTAATATAAGAAGATAATAAAATATAAATGAGCAGAACTAACTTTTAATCTTATCATTGATTGACCATGAGTACTTCTCCCCTCTAACTGCATAAAGTTCGGGCTTTTCGACGACTTCCGGAGTGGGCGACTTTTTCTCGCTGAGGTAGAACTCCCTGCGGTGTCTTACACTTGGGAAGTTCAGATCATCCACTGATGCAGTCTTTGAAACAGATTCCTTCTTCCGCTGACGTACGTAATCTAAGGATCTGGATCGGAACTCTAAACTTCTGACACTCTCTGTCCTTCTTAGAGTCCTTACTATGACATGTTTAATTTCTTTCCGTTGAGGAGTTTCTATCGTTTCCTGGCTTTCTTTCTTTTGTTCGCTAACCGTAGATAAACTAACATTGGATGTTGATATCTTTGACCAGAAAGCTTTCCGTTTTAGAAAATGTTCCTTAAACTCGTATCCATCGGTTACGTTAGTTTCAGTTGCATCCGGAAGATTCCCTTGGGAATAACTATAGCTTCTGCCCACAAAGGTCTTCTTCATTTCGGGTTCTTCTTGGGAATGATTTGGAAAGATTCCGGAAGACAGGGATGAAGACATGATATCAGGTGCTTCTTGGACATTATCTTGGAATAATGCCGAAACTGTGATATTGTGACTGCTGTGAGCATTGTGGTGTAGATTTGGATCTGATTTGGAAAAATCGGATATTTTAGAGGCTTTGTCTTGATCTTGATCCTGCTCTTGACAACTAATAAAGTCTTTACTATAGACTCTCTCGTGTTGATGGTTATCTAAGTTGGTTGTGTTTTGGTTCAGGATGAGATAGCAGATGTCCTCGTTGCTCTTTGCCATGATGTCGTTATTATTGACTTCGCTTTCATTGGCATCGCTTGCTCCACTGTAACTTATCTCTTCGCTACTCCCTTGGAGTTCAATACTTGATGATAGACTATCCGGGTCCATGTCTTCTTCAGTCAGATAGGTTCCAGAGTCTGCTAAACCTAAACTATTTCTTCTTTCTAGGGAAGGATACTCCAATTTACTCTGAGACTCTCTTGCATGTAAATCCAATTCTGTCAAACTGATTGGATCAGAAGTTAATGGATTTTTCAGGGATCTAATTGGATCATTATGGGAATTTTCGATTTTTAAAGTTGTTTCAGAGGAGACCTTTGTTCCACTTCCTTTCAGAAGAGGAATTTCTCTCAAGGTATCAATAATGTTCAGCCCAAAATTATTCCTCTTTGGTGGAGTTTCTTCCACCGTCAATTTTTCGGTGCTTTCCAAGAGGTTGTTAAGTTGTTCTAGAGTTTCCAAGATTGGTAGGGTTAATTCCTCCTGATCTTTTTGTTTCTCTTCCGTTTCTTTCTGATCCACATTGGAGTAACCCTTTTCAATTTGCTCCTTTTCTTCCCCTTCTTTCGTACGCTTTGTACGCCCGTCATCTAAAGTTGTAATCTTTTCAGTGTGATAATTAACATCTGTGAATAAATCAATTTTACAGCGTTCTTCGTCTTGTTTGTTATAATAGATAATCGGCACCTTCTTTCTGTCAACCTTTTTCCTCCCCGTCTCCTGCTTGGCGTCATTCAAATTCTGCGTAATCCCACTGCGGTTCTTCTCAATGCTGAGATTAAACGGCGAGCCGGAGATATGCTCTCCGTTGGTGGTCAGACAGATTTCGTACATGCCGGAATTATGCGGCACAAAGATCAATTTCGCGCGCTCTGTCTCCAATTCGGTCCTGATCTCGATATCACACGTCGGCTTGTCCCGCGACTTTAGCAAGCTGGAGAAATCGGCGGAAAATTTCTTGTGGAACCATTGCCGCTTATCGGGGAGCTCTGCGTGCTTCTTGTCGTCCGCCGTGAAAACGAGGGCTTTCAGAACGATGCTGCCGTAGGTGTTGTATGGACCGCGGATGTTAACCAGCAGATCATCGAGGGATTGTCCCTTGAAATTGGGATAGATGTAGATTTCGGTCTTGCGATGCTGCTCGCCGGTGACCAGACCCATGCCTCGGGCGATGTAGCGCGTCGAATAAGTGACCTCGGGAGTGTGGGAGTGTTTCTCGATGGCTGCTTGAAGGCTGCAGACGTAGTCGACGAGTTGTTCCTCATGTTCGGGAGACGTCCGCTGGTTGCTGCCACCAAAATCCTGCTCGGTAAAGATCTGAACAGAGACAAAATCAAATTGTAATCTAGTCAAGCATGGATAGACTAAGGTTGAAAGTTGTCCTACCGGTGCGACACCAAGGTATTTGTAGGCGAGGGCTTGGCCGTGCAGTGGCGGTTTGCGCCAATGCCGATGTGGATTTGGACACGCGCCAGGCACCACCGAATTGATCAGCGTGCACATGAGCGAGCCATCCTTCCACATCGCCGCTAATCCGCCCTCCGCGTTCGGCAAATGCTCGATCATCCATTTCGTCAGCTTTTCTCGCTTGCTGAATGATGGACAAAAAACTGCAAAGGAAGCCCGACGATTTTCTATTTTATTAAAGCGTCCACCGAAAAACTACCCTAAACTATTTCCTTTGTTTTGATTCCCTCTGTGTATAGGAGGATTGTGTCTCTCTCTTCCTCTGTACTTTATTCCTTCATTCTTTATCTGTGAGCGCGAGTATGTGGCAAACAGCGTCTGGGACGATAAAATCCCGAAATAAAGCTACGTTTTCGACGATGGTCCTCGATCGCCTCGCATTCGGGACGAAGCGGAGCACTTAGTGAAAAATAAGTTCGAAGCGCGCTGTCTAGCCAGCGCAAACATGCAGTGAATTTTCAAACACGTCACGTGTTCTTCTCTGTATGGCGCATTTTGCGACATGCGCGGAGGACGTAAATGCTGATAACTGCAAGAATACTCGAGGAAATCCAACACGAAAACGTTGCCACATTTTGGGATTGGCATTTTCCACTGTTTGCACAATGCATATGGACCATAATCATACAATGTTTTACTTTAATTTAATTCATTCTACTAACATATAAAAAAAGGAAGCACTTTTATACAAAAACTATGAAAAATTTATCCTAAATTTAACCAATTTTTTTTCTTAAATTTCTTCTCTTCTTCTTCTCCTTCTTCTTCTTCGTTCACCCGCCTTGTCGCTGAACGGACATAGGCCTGTCATTCTTCCAGAATTACTTCTGGGTAACTATGAGCACATTAATCCCTTTGGGTAGGATGCTAGCCTCGCCCAAGGTGAAAAAGACTTCTAAAGCGACAACCACAGATGTTAATGTGGTTGGCTTAATTTTCAAGCATTGTTTTTAGTCGTATACACTATTATATATTGTTTTAAACAAATTAACCTAATTTAATACTGTCTAATTGTTATTTAAAAACTACTTAACCGAAACTTTCATTATTGGAAACATAAGAAACATGCACAAATCCAAAAAATCGTAAAATGTCAATATTTGTTGTAATAAAATCTACTTGTGCTCAGTAGATATATTGATAACCTTGGTTATAATCTAGGAAACTTGCTTAAAACTAGTCAAAAATTGATAAACCGCCGGTGTGTAGTATGTTTTCGCTAATTCT
>JAODAC010027832.1:0-15969 GCA_027575185.1 Mimaenictus wilsoni
CTCTCTTTAACATCTACAACAATTTGCATCGGACGGGTAGTCCACGAATCCTGCTAAAAATAAAAGATTCGCGTTAACTCGCGGGTTGATGTTGCTGTTCGCAACAGTTACACTTCTGAATGAGACCTCTTTATTGTGAAAAATGATGAGAAAGAAAAAATGCGAGAAAGAGATCTGCAGTGGAAGAGTATAGTATAAGACTACCAGATACTAAAACAAAACTGGAAGAGGAACAGATGGGTTTGAGGTGAGGTACTTAAAGTGCTCAGCTTTTGACAACGGAAAAATGAAGCATGAGAAAGAGACTATTGAAAAATGTGGGTTAAGATATGGGATTGTCAAAAAAAGGTCGATATTAATATGACGATTCTCGAGTCCTCCTAGGTAGGCATGTCAAGGGTACCCGATAATTCCGGGTTACTCGGTTTTCCGCCGTAAACCGGGCTTTTACTTTCAAGGGTTTAACTCGGATTTTCGTAAAAGTTTCGGATTCTATACCAGATTCAGCTGATCTTGAAAGTATCGGGTTCCGATACCAGCATTGACGCGGTTGCGTTCCTCTACTAGATGATGCTAAAAATTCTGTTTCTTGAACCGGAATCGACGCAAGAACGCCCCACTATTGCTTGATTCTGTTTCCAAACCGAAATCGAGGCGTGTCGCCCCGCTCTTGCTTGATTCTGTTTTCAAACCGAAATCGAGGCGAGTGCGCGAGACCGTGTTGATACTTGTCACTAAAACAACCGCGATTCAACATCAGCTCGTGTTTTACCATGTTTATTTGTAGTACTAGCGAACGAAACCAGTGACTGTATTTCTTGCATATTTGGAAAAATGAGAATAGCCATTCTCTTTGAGAATACTGGTAATTGAATTTATCTTTTTCCAAATTTTTGTTTCTATTTTTAATACACTAGGTGGCGCTGTAAACGAGTTTTTGTTCGGATTTTAAACCCGGACTTTCACAGACAAAACCGTAACAGAATAAACCCGCAGATTTGCAAAACCCAGAAACCCGGAAACTCGGGTTTCCCTATTTTTTTGGACAAGCCTACTCCTAGGGACCTCTTCAACAAAAGTTGTGACATGGAGTTATTATTATATATTAGAAGTTATTAGAAAAAATATGTTTGTCTTACAAACGAACTGCATTTAACAAAGTAAAATCGATTAAATAATGCAAAGGCAACTAGGCAATTTCTTGCGCATAGCTATGCCTCTTAAAAACTCAAAGTTTCGGTTAATAACTTCACTACATAGTGTTTTTTCAATGTTTGCCATGCGTTTTAATTTGTTTCTGTAATTGGTACCGCACAGTGGTAACTAGAGTACAAAAAATTAATCGTTCCGGCCTGGAGCACGTCGAAGAAGCGCCCAATAGCAAGGAACATCTCTCAGTAACTCAGTAGCTACCTCTGCCTCAATCTTCAATTACACCTCTACTCGACTCTTATAACTATGTGCTAATAGTAGAAGAACTCAACGTGGTCAAGCAATGCATGTTGCTACGACCGCTCATTCAATAATTCACTAATTAACCTTAATTTAATAGTTGTTGTAATTAATTCTCTACCTGTGGAACACAGTTCCGAGTAGACTTCGTGGCCACGCGCTGCTCATTTGCATTCGATTATGCGCAGAACAACGTATTACTAAATGGTAAATAATTATCATTTACAGGGCATTAGACTGGTCGTGATCTTGATTTCTTTCATGAACCTTGTGTGTTTGTTAACTACGATCGATGCAATTCGGTTGAAATTCAAAAGGCGTGTTAATTTAATTAAGAAATTGGAGTAATTAACAGATGAGTACCGTATGATAGTGACTGACGTAAAACATGCCAAAAAATTAGGGTGTTCATGGACTAATTAGTTTTTAGTATACGAATATTATTATTTTCAATGTTTAAGTTGGATAATTTATTATTGCCTGTATACGGTACGGTGTGCCGTTGATTGCGGAATGACGATGCAATTGTTTAGGAATGACGAATAGTTTATTTATCACACAAGTAGAAATAGTTAACAATGGGCAGACGAAGGGAACAGCGATGTTGCGCGTGCGGTAGCAGAAAACCAGTCTACCCCGAAACCCCGAATTCTTTATTGCCACTCTTGACTTTTCACGTACGGTTGACCGCACCTTCATTGTTAAGTTAATCGTTTACAACACCGAAAAAATAATTTATACACTGGTTTTTCTACCTGGGCGCGCTATTAAATGAGAGAGACTGTCCGTCGCTATTACGTTCACAACCACCCGGCATTGGACAGTTCATCCCTTCGTCCGAGCTGAGCTTGTCACGTCAGCGTGTCGCTAACGCGTCACAGCTGGCAATGTGCGTCGCCGACGCCTCCGGGGTTTCTTCGACATATCTTATGTATAAAAAGGAGATAGGTGATGTTCCAACCCCTAAGAAAGATATGCCAGCGCTGACGTGACAGGCTCAGCTCGGACGAAGGAACGAACTGTCCAACTGCCGGCTGGTTGTGAAAGTGAGAGCGACGGACAGTCTCTCTCATTTAATACCGCGGTCAGTTTCTGGAAACATTCAGTCCCCTTAATTGCACACTTCAAACTCCGACATTTTTGTTTACGACGTATGATTATGGGATTTACGACTTAAGCTAGTTTCGGACTTATTGGCTAGACCGGCAGAAAACTAACTCCCCGAGGTAAAGAAATATAAAGACCTCGAGGGTGCATCAAAGAAAGAGTGATAGTATGAAAATACTGAGAAACATAGAGGGCAAAACTCTTCAAGACCGGATAAAGAATGAAGACACCCGAAGAGCTTGCAACAGCATAGAAGACACTGTGCAATGGTGCAAAAACCGAAAAGGCGAATGGAACGACCACACAGGGCGAATGGACGGAACAAGAATAGTCCGAATAGCCCGAGATAAATGGCCACGTGGAAAAAGATCCCTGGGAAGATCTCGTAAGAGATGGAGTGACCACTTAAACCCTGACTGAAATAGGAACAGGCAAAATGCCTAAACAAGAAGCACAAGAAGAAGAAGAAGAAGAAGAAGAAGAAGAAGAAGATATCAGAATAAAGAACATAGTAAATCATTCAATAAAATAATGATAGAAACTGAATATACCTTTACTCTTCTTCTTTATCATGAAAGTAGAATTCCAGCGATGTATGATCCACAAATCTCATCCGCTTATTTCTGAAAAAATAAACACTCATTGCATATTTCTAGGTCCAATAATTTTATCTCACAATCAAAAATCCCTTTATCAAGATAGCTTCAAATGATCATTCAATAATCTACGATTATTAAAATAATTTCAAATACCTATTAATTTCCTAATTAATCAAATATTTTATGAGCCGAAAAAATTATTTACTCGATAATTTGTTGCACTTTTATGAATATAATTCATTTTTTATTACTTTAACAATTATTCAAATAAATACCAATAAATTACTTACGAAAGGTATAAAAAAATCAAAATCTCATTAAAATACTTTCTTTAATCACTCTCTTAATCTACATAATCTATGCAAATCCTTTATTTCAATTATACTTTCTTGCCACCGAAATCTAAGTACATTTTAGATTTTCTTTCTAATTAATGTAAATAAAAGCCGATTTGAACAAGACATGTCTGTATAAGGTAAAACACCCGTAAAAAAGTAGAAGACACGTGAGGAAGGAGGGCATGTCGCACACGATCCGCCGAGTATAAAAGCCACTCAACCACCGGCAAAAAGTCAGTCTTGTGGCAACCAAGCAACGCACAGCAACAATTAATCAAAAAATCAAGGAGTACTTACCACCATCACCAATTACCGCCATCGCAAAGGAAAAACGGTTCAGTTCGTCAATCGGACAATACCATATAATCGGAAAACTCAAGTGCAAATACAAAGTGCTTCTTCGCACCTAAATTCAAATTTGAGACAGTAAACCCTAAACACTTAACGGTAAGTTGCTTTAAAGCTTGCCCAAGTGATATAATTCTCAATATTTTGAACTTCTCAGAACTGTAAAATTTGCTCAGAAAACTGAACGTACTTTAGAATTTGTGCATTTAACCAGTCACTTGAAGAAAAAGTTGTAAAGAAATTTAAGTAAAATCAAGCGTAACTCTGCTTTGATATCCCTTAACAGTAAATTGACTTAAAATACAAAAATTACTGTAACACTCTAAGTGTGGAGTTAATGTCTGAGACTAATATATGTACCCACTGAATGGTAACTTAAGTTTAATTTGACTAATCATGAAATTCAATTTTTACGTCCTTCCTTCATAAAATTAGCAAACTAAATCGATAAATTCAAAAAGTTAATGTTAAATGTTTTTTTCTCAGAAAATGTGTGACGATGATCTGGCTGCGTTGGTTGTCGACAATGGCTCCGGAATGTGCAAAGCCGGCTTCGCCGGAGATGATGCCCCGCGTGCCGTCTTCCCAAGCATCGTAGGACGTCCGCGTTACCAAGGGATTATGGTAGGCATGGGCCAAAAAGACTCCTACGTCGGTGACGAAGCTCAAACCAAACGAGGTGTCCTCACCGTGAAATACCCAATCGAGCACGGCATTGTCAGCAACTGGGATGACATGGAAAAGATCTGGCATCACACGTTCTACAACGAACTGCGTGTCGCACCAGAAGAGCACCCAGTCCTACTTACCGAAGCGCCTTTGAACCCGAAAGTAAACCGGGAGAAAATGACGCAGATAATGTTCGAAACATTTGGTTCGCCTGCCATGTACGTCGCAATTCAGGCTGTTCTCTCTCTTTATGCCAGTGGTAGGACCACTGGTATTGTTATGGATTCAGGGGATGGTGTTTCCCATACGGTACCGATTTACGAAGGTTGGTTGAAGTTAAAGTCCATTATGCTTACCGAGTAGAATCGTTTACATTAAAAGTTTGCTGACCGTTCCACATCGTCTCATTTCCATAGGTTATGCTTTGCCGCACGCGATCCTCCGTCTGGACCTCGCCGGGCGTGACCTCACCGACTACCTGATGAAGATCCTCACCGAGAGGGGGTACAGCTTCACGACGACGGCAGAGCGTGAGATTATTCGCGATCTTAAGGAGAAGATCTGTTTCGTCGCTTTGGATTACGAGCATGAGTTGTCTCAGTCCCAAACAACAAACTGCCACGAGAAATCCTATGAACTTCCTGACGGTCAGATCATCACCATCGGTAATGAGAGGTTCCGGTGTCCAGAGGCGATGTTCCAACCAGCGCTCCTTGGTATGGAAACCCCGGGTATCCATGAGACTACCTACAATTCGATTATGCGATGTGATGTCGACATCAGGAAGGACTTGTATGCCAACACAGTGCTTTCGGGTGGCAGCACTATGTTCCCTGGAATTGCTGATCGTATTCAGAAGGAGATGGCTTCCTTGGCTCCATCTACGATGAAGATCAAGATTATTGCTCCACCAGAAAGGAAGTATTCGGTTTGGATCGGTGGTTCGATTTTGGCTAGTTTGACAACCTTCCAGCAGATGTGGATCTCTAAACAGGAGTACGAAGAGTCCGGTCCCGTAATTGTACACCGCAAATGCTTCTGATTCTAGGATTCGCTTGGGTTGATGCTATTTATGTGTTTTTAAATTGGCCACAGTTCCATGTCATTCTTTATTTATCTTTTATTTTTACTTTACTATGTTTACGATGATGATTAACATATAATAAAGTTCTTTGTAAGTTGTAATTATTATGCAAATATTATTTAAATTGATCTATCGGTTTAATTGCTATCAGGAATCATACAGTATATTCAAATATAATTAAAACAGAACCGATTTTAACAGCAGTTTCTACCAATGCTTAACTATCCAAAGCTGTTTTAACATGTTAAGTCGACAGAAGAGAGACCTGTCATTGATGACTAGGCGTAGCTACTCAAACATTGGTAATCAGGGTTGCAAAAACAACAAATATTTGCAGTCTACCTTGATATATCTCGAAATTTTACCTCGAATTTATTAAAAATAAATAAAATCAACTTTATCTTTTTTGAACCGTGATCAGTGGAAGCTAATTGTCAGCTGAAAAGTACTTACTTTCCACCTAATAAGAGGCCCAGCCTTCTGGAAGACGCCTTCCAGTTTCATTCCTAGGTACTTCTTCCTCCTCCTCTTTCTACATTACTTCTCAACGAGGTTCTAATTGGAGTCATCAACACTCAACTGATAGTCGATTAGGAACATATATCGTTTAGGCAGATTTGCACGTTCTCTTGTGAATTGGAATGGCTGTATTCGACATTGTACCTGATTCCGGAAGATTCTCATAGTAGAGTGTATTCCGAAACAAGTGGATCTAGGTATCTTCAGATTCCTCTATATTCTTCCATTTCACGTGGACAGACATCAGCCACTTTTTTCAACTGTGGGCCTAAATCAATCACAATATGAAAATTAAAGGGTATTTTTAGTTTTGTGGTGGTCCAGACCACACATTAACATGTATTAGATATTGTATTTCTTCAAGGTTTTTTCCACTGTCTATTCTCGAAATTTCAACTCTGCAAATCTTTCAAACCTACACATCTGTTTCCAATCTTTGCATGGATTCCAAGCGCAGGTATATATCTTCTCTTCGACCCTTGCGCTCTTTCTCTATCTTACTTATACTATCGCTCTTTCTTTAATGCACCCTCGAAGTCTCAATATTTCTTTACCTCGAGGTGTTAGTTTTCTGCTACCGCACGCGCAACATCGCTGTTACCTTCGTCTTTCCATTGTGAACTATTTTTCTTACTTGTGTGATAAACTATTCGTCATTCCTAAACTATTACATCGTTACTCGCAATCAACGGCACACCGTACCCCACAGTTTCAATCAGTCTTTTAGTACAGGAATGGCATGAACTTTTAATGTATCAAGGAAGACACTTAGTAACTCGTTGGTCATAGCTTGTCGATCGCTAGGGCTTTGAATTGTCTACAAGAACACATGTTGCTTCAGCGGACACCGTACGGAATATGTGGCCACTCTTCAGTATATCTGAGATACTCGCTGAATAATCCTACCCTTGCCCAGATCGGTATTGGACTATGCCGGTATTGGACTATGGACTGTACTAATTATTGAAGAAGATTCCTTCCAGCGTAATTGGTGCACCTGTGGAATGACACCGACTTCGAACATAGCTCAAATAGTTTATTTTCTCTGAGGTTGATCTGTGTGTACTCCCGTCTTTGATTGTAAGATTCAGTTGCATTTATTATTGGAATAATGAAATATATTCTTCTAGCGATGGACGAAATTAAACCAAGTCAATAAATATTTAGTTCCTAGAGGTTAATCCTTCACCCATAATTAATTTGGCCACTGCTCGAGCATTACAAAGTAAATTTAAAACCCACCTTATATGTGGTTCCATTCTTGAGTGAAGGGAATAACGATTTAAATATTTGGGGATCAACAGTCCGTGTCCCATCATTTACCGAGGCCTATAAAAAGCAAATTACGGACAGACTAAAACACAGTCAAACAGTTCTAGTCCATCTAGAAGGTTTACAAAACATCCACAGTGCAACATGAAAGTTCTGGTAATTATTTGTTTCTAGAGTTTTATTATAAATCATTATGAATTCATATTTATTTGCAGATTCTACTTGTTTGTGCTTTGGCCGTTGCCAGAGCAGGATGGATACCAGTGCATGATGGTTATAAAGGTACCCAACACATCCCTGTGATTCATGAAGGTGTTCCGACTGAGACCCCGGAGGTTCAACATGCCAAAGCTGCTCATTTTGCTGCTTTAGCTGAGGCTTCCTCTCAGTCCGGTTACCAAGCAATTGAACCTCAGCATCATGGGGAATATGAATACAATAATGAAGGTCATTCTGATCACGGTTATGGTTATTCACATTCTGAGTATCATGCTCCCACTCCGGTTCATTATGCCCCAGTTCAGGTTCACTATGCTCCGGAACCTGTACATCATGAAGCGCCGAAGTACGTGTCTAAGGAACCTTTCCACCCAGCTTATGAGACCACCCATGTTCTGCCAGCGATCGGCCATGATGGAAAACCATTGGACACTCCTGAAGTAGAAGAGGCTAAGCACAACCACTTTGCTGAGTTTGCCAAGGCTCTTGCTGCCACTGCACCACATCAACCAGAGGATCCTCACCACAAGTACAACGACCAGGACGTGCACTACCGTCATCGTCGTGACATCTACGAAATTCAACAAGTGGGTGGATACCACGGACCCCAGCATGTTCCGGTGATTAAGGATGGTGTGCCTGTTGAGACTACGGAGGTGCAGCACGCCAGAGCTGCCCATTTTGCTGCGTTAGCTGAGGCTTCTTCTCGCCCTGGATACAAAGCTATTGAACCCAAGTATGAGCAATACAACTACAACCACGAAGGTCAAGCTGATCATGGTTATGGTTATTCTCATGCTGAGTACCACACTCCGGCTACAGTCCATTATGCCCCAGCTCAGATTAACTACACTCCAGCCCCAGTTCACCATGCTCGGGAACCGGCACACCATGAAGCTCCTAGGTACATCTCCAAGGTTCCATTCCACCCAGCTTATGAGACCTCCCATGTCCTTCCTGCGATCGGTCATGATGGCACACCCTTGGACACACCTGAAGTAGAAGAGGCTAAACACAATCACTTCACGGAATTCTCCAAGGCTCTTGCTGCCACCGCGCCCCATAAACCCGAGGAACCTCATCATAACTACCACGGTGAAGATCTGCACTACCGTCGACGCCGCAGCATCTATGCTGTTCCAGTCATCAGTGAACATGGCGTCCCAGTAGAGCCTATCGAGGTTCAAGTCGCTCGCTCTGCCCATCTTGCCGCTCATCACGCTCCGGCTCATGGCTACTCCACCGTCCAGGTGCACGACCCAGTCTACGGTGTCCACTACGAACACTGGACCCCAAAATACGATCACTACGGTCATCCTCTTGACATAGAAGAGGTTGAGCACGCCAAACAAGCCCATTTCCACGCCCACAAGGTACAAGCTACTGGACCCGTTGACACCTTTGAGGTTGCCCACGCCAGAGCCGAGCATTTGGCCTCACACGCAGCGGTCAAAGTTCACCATTACTAAGAGTCCAACAAGACTTGAATCAGACTCTATTGTTGACATTGTTTAACCAGACTGTGATGACTCGGAGTTTTCATCCATGGATGAATAGCCGAGTCAAATTATTATACCTACCTCTAATAAACTTATTATAAAACAATCTTTAAAATTATTCGGTACACGTATCAAACAATACGTTCAAGAAAATAGATTACTTAGTTAAATGTTCTCCTGTTTTCAGTTTTAATTTTGCAATCAGATTCCATGAAACCTTGCAGTTAGCAGAACATGAAATGAGCTAAATTCCATAGAAAATTTCCCAGGTTCGTTCGTAACGTAATGAGAAATGAGCGAAACCTGTCAAGTGCGGAAATTGAATGAAATTGTATTTGTGTATAACGAAATATGGTGTCATTGATTTTATCGCAAAGAGGACCCAATTACCTTCTTCGAAGTTATGCCTATCTTCAGTGTTTTTTCAAATCGCTGAAATAGACTCTCTTGGCTTACTTCTTAGATGTAGATTTTGGGAAGCACGCTAAATTATAAACAATATTAGTTGCTCCATATATATTTTTAAGTGTATTTTCATAGATTTCATAATTTCATGAAAGTTTTAGTATTTTTTAAAAGTCGTTGTAACTATCCCACCAACTAAAACATCTGTTCATAAATTAGTTGATTTTAGATCATTTAGATCACAGTTTAGATCATTTTCGAATCATGAAAAAGAATACCGAAACTTTCACGAAACTCCCAAAAAATTCTAGACACCTTTTTTTAATATGTACAAACCATCTCTACTCCACAACATCTGTCTTTTTACCATCTTTTTTTTTCAATTATTTGTTCAGTACACTTAAAATATAAAATCACAAGTTTCTTACAAATTATAAACTCATTGACGCGACAATACTACACAGAATCGTATGTCCACACCTTGCATCTTCGGCAATATCTTAAACAATTCTATACAATCTAAAGAAATTTCTAAGTAACACATCGGAATGCATATAATACTGAGACCAATTATTTGCAACTACTTCGCCTTTGACTAGTTGATTCAGACACTTCGATGTCCATCATTATCATCATATACCACCAATAGGTAAGGTATCAAAAAGAAACAAAAAATCATTTTCTATACGTTAAAATATTGCCGATAAATATTCGCCCCGAAAATAAAAAGATACAAAAATAAACCTTCCTGCAATTCCATCTAGAAACCTGCATGTAAAATATACGTAATACATTTTAAGACTGACTGACATTTTTCATTTTCTATCACTATTGAGTGTTAGTCTAATTTTAGGCAATTGAAAAGTTCTACGGATCGAAATTAGACATAAAATATTCAAGTTCGGTTCCAACTGAAATTGGTGAAATTCACGTAGAGATTGCTAGGTTCTGACATGTCACAAATGCTTGCTTACTTTTACGTTAGTCTAGGGTTGAATTTGACGTCCCGTTTATCGCTTGCTGCTTCGCCGTCTCCGCCGTGCGATTGTTCCCGAGCGTCGCGCCGGCTTCTTTACACTGATGTGCGTCAACCATGGAAGACTGAATTCGCTGAAAAATTGAAAACAATTGTCAAATATTGCAGAGTAAAGGGCAAGAACTTTCGAATTTACTTTCACACTTTATGCGAAATTCTGAAGAAAACAGCCATAATTCAATGATATACATTTGTATTATTACGGTGTTAAATAAGTATCGGTATCGATACTTATCAATATATTAGTTGGTATATAGATGGCGACACGTGCGATACTTCGATATTGATAGCTTTCAGTTTATAGATATATAGATACTTATAGATCTATAGATATTTGGACAAAAACAAGGTTACCAAAGCCAAAAGAGAAGTTAAATAACAGAAATTTAGGCTTACCTAGGTTGAATTTTAGGTACAGGCGCACCGAAAGCAGCAACCGGCAAATCCTCACAGAATTCGATCGCCTTGAGGTCCTCCAACGACGGCCAGAGTGACGTAAGTGGCTCTGGCTCCTCCATCGCGGTGGACTTATTGTTAGAGTCGATTTTATCCTGCCGCAGTTTGAGCTTCTCAATCACACGCTGCTCGCGTATCCGCTGAAAATCCCACCGCTTCCGCCGCTTCTCGTCGTTTTCCATCCGCGAATGCCGCCGTAGAAACACTTCGTCCTCGAGATTCTCAGTGCCCTCTAGGGAGTAGCAGCTGGTATAAACTTTACCCCGCCATCTTGGTACCTTTTAAATTATTTAAAAAAAAGTTAGGTATTCTTAATCGTGACAATTTGATTAGACGTTATTTACGCCAAATAAAAATCATTAAAACGAAAAATGATACAACAGACCGAATTAGTATAGGCGCAGCAGAAAAAATGCATGCGACCAGGGTTTCAAGACTAGTTAAAATCGAACAATTTTATGAGGACTCTGATGAAATTCAAAAGTAATACCTATTCACTCACCTCTAAACTGGCACTACTCGCTGCTTTCGCGACCTCCTCAGCCAACTCCTGCCGCCGAATGATATCCATGAGATGTTCCCCAGCCTGCGTAATATACTCCTCGGTGTGCGTCATCATCTCATCGTACTTAACACGCTTGCGCTTCTTGCGTGATTGATGGCGTACATGCGCTCGCTTCTCATCGCCGCCCGCACCTGTCGGTGTCGTCGTCGTGGTCGTCATCGTCGAACCGTTGCTGTGCGTCCACGTCGCGGCCGGCATCGCATTCGATGAGCACAGCCGCTTCCTGCGAATGCTCATCTTGAGGTTCTTCATCGGATCGGCGCCGGTCGAATGGATCGTATAGTGGCTGGTGGCGTCGCCGTTGCCGCACTCGGTCTCGTCCGGCAGCTCCGCCTTGATGCTGGCGACGAGCGGCGCCAGCAGCTGCACGCCGGCGTCGAGCGGCCGATGCTCGCTCTCTGCGGGCGCCACCTCGATGTGCTCGCTGGTGGCGATCGACTCCTCCTCGGGTATGCCGGCGGCGGCAGGCAGGCTCGACGCTGGCTGCAGGATCGGTGCTGGCTGTTGTTGCTGCTGCTGCTGCTGCTGTTGAGGTTGTTGCTCGATATGCTCCACAAGGATCGTCGTCGAGTCAATGATCATATCTTCGTTGGGCGCCGCGTCGTCGACGGCGTGCTGCTGGTCGCAGGTAGCACTTGCCGCTAAGCGTGCGGCGAGTTGAGATTCGAGGAGTTTCTTTTCTTCACGCAACTTGAAGAAGAAGAAAAAAAAACAATTGATGTATTACTAGCTAAATGCTCTTTGGTAAATTAATGAGTTCAGGTATTAATTACGTAAAAGTTCAAAAATACCTTCTTCCACAATGAAAAAAATCATGTATGTATTTCCTTGTTAGGAAGATCGATGTGTAATTCTATAATGATTTGTGCGGAATAAATAAAAAATAATGTGATTTTGACGTGAAAATAATTGGAGATGTCAAATTTTCTTTGAACTACCATTTCCTGGATTTTTTTTATGAAAAATACATTCGTAAAGTGAAAAATTAAAAGGACACGACTATGAAAAACTGTGGGTCCCGCATATTCTGGCAAATATAGCAACATTTTAGAATCCCCCTCCCAAAAAACACTTAATAAATGACAAGTCTTACATCATTACATCCTTACGGCAATAGTTATGACATTAATCCTAAACCCAGTCTTTATTTCAGGAAAATATTAGTGTTACTTGAGACAAGTGTTCCATTTTAATAAATTGCGCCATGATATCGCAGAAATTAGAAACTAGTCCGGATTGTCTAATAAAGATTATCTATTGAACTCTTCTTAACGTGATGGCATGCGCCATTAGTACTTAAGTGGTTGGCATGTAGCGTTAGGTTTAGATTTAGGCAATAACTTTGTGATCCATTCTTACACTCCGCTGCCTTACAACCAGTGTAAGAAGGCCATCATTTTTATGCTCGCGAACAAGCGCCAAGTTTACCTACTTCAATTAAACATTTCTAAGCTAATGGTCTTAAGTATGCTTCCAAAGTAAAAAGTACTTGTGTGAAAATAACAAATACAGGAGAAAAAAAACAATGTTTAAAATTTATATACTCCCAACGGCATTTGAGAACAACATGTTAAAATTTCCGTTGTTAAATTTATGGACAGAATGAAAATTATTTTTCAAAAATAAACATTTAAAAATTTAAACTCGTAACGCCACCTGTTAACCACTTTTTAAACTTTATACTGTTGCACTTACAGGAAACTGCCCCAACTTGTGTATTTTCAAAAAAATATATATATAAATAACAAAAATAAGCAATACTAGAAATACGCCTCCATATATTTAAATTGAAAAAAAGTAACCAATTGTATCTATTTTCACAAATAAACCAGACTTTCAAATTATAAGTCACAACGCCACCTGTTAATCACTTTTAAAAATGTCCTCTGGCAATTTTAAAGAAAACTGTTAGAAAAACTTATTTAAATTAACATAATGATACCAAATAAAGCAATTAGAATTACATCTTTATCTCATTTGCATAATATTCCCAGCAATCATTATTGTTGGTATATTTCACATTGATGATAATTTTCATTCTATTCTGTTTTGGCGCCATCTACGTATGTAAGTAATAACTAGGTTTAACCCAATAATTACAGAAAACTGCATAACACTGCACCATTGTTTTGCGTTGTAAGTTTACACATCCGTAACCGTTAATTAAAGGCATTCTGTACGATTATAAAATTGTTTATGTCCTAAACTCTCATGAAACGCACGTGTTTACAAGTTTTAAACATTGTAAACACACATTTCTGCCGATATCAAAACGAAAACAACACAAAAAGAATGATTTTATAATTGTCACCGAATACATTCGCGCAAAAATGCAACGTATTTATTGATGAAATAAAAAAAAAAACTCAGAGCAACGTACCTGTTGATTTTCCTGTTGCAGCAAGAAGATCGCGTTGTCCTTGCTGACAATCTCGTCGTTCTGCTGCTGAATGAGGTCGAGATGGATGAGCAGGAAGTCTTTGATGAAGCTAACCTCACTGTCGGCGGTGCGCCGCAGCTCGTCGTCCAGCTGCTGGCGGTGAGCGAGCGAAGCGCCTCCTCCACCACCAACACCACCACCACCACCGCCGCCTCCACCAACGACTAGCGTCGCTGCCGATGTCGTTGTTGTAGCCGCCGCTGAAGCCGCCCGATGCGTTGCGTACATGTGATCGCACTGGATCTGAATGTCGTCATCGCCGCCGCCACCACCACCGACACCGCTCGCGTCACGCTTGCCGCCGCCGACGAACTCGACGTACTGCTGTTGCTGGTGCCCACCGACCGCCCCCGCGATTGCTGCGTGTCTCGTTAGATGCGCGTTGTTTTTGTCAATGAAATTATCGGACATCTTCGTGCGCTCTCGAGAGCTACGTTGTGGTCATTGTTCCCGCCACGCGTTTTTATCACTTTTTTTATGATAATACAAACATAAAACGCAAAAATTGAACACTACTGATGTCTCGGCGTCTATTGAAGTCACACTTGGTCAGTGTTTATCTCTTTTTTTTAGTAAAGAACTTGGTTTTTAGTGTTTCGTAGGTTGCATTTTTGACAGACGTAAACACACGACGGTGTTATTATTTCACAGAGAAAAAGCAACAAATCCTGGTGATACTAAATTGTCACATTTTTAACAAAACCTTTTAATAGTAATATTTAATGTTTCACACATTTGAGGTTACGTGAAGCAATCAAATATCCTACAATTTACACTGTTTTGCTTATTTTAATGGAAAAATAAGTTTAACGTTTGTAAAACATCAATTTAGGTTAACTGCACTGATTTTGTAGTTTTAAAATATTGTCAATAACTGAAAAAAATCCACAAATCGTCGATTATTTTGTAGTTTCCGAATTAATTATTGTTATTATTAGAAATAGTCCATTGTTGCTATCTATGATGAATTTTTCTCACTTTTTATAGGTTTTCAGAGGTCTACTTAAGAGTTTTTCTCAATTTTTTCGATTTACAGAGGTTTACTTAATGCATTTTATGTTGTTTTAACAGGAAATAAAGCAAAATTTATTTTGTATATCATTTAGAACACCGGTTTTCTTCTTTTCCACTCAAAAACTTTTAAGAAACAAGTTAAATTATTTAAGGTTAATTATTTCAAGTCTAGGTTAACTTAAATTTATCGTAGCCTATCCCTCCAGTATAAATTTTGACAGCAGTAAACAAATGACAGTTGTTGACACTTTTTGTTTTTAGTATTCTTTAATTCCCTTTAAAAAAACACAAAAAAATGACGAAATTTGCACGCAAATTTTGAACCAAACACACTCACGCTATTATTTAACATTCCTCCACTTTTACATCAGTCATAAATCCTTCCAATCGTGTATTTTCCTCCGTATACACCTCATACTAGGAACAAATGTCAAGTTTGAGGTTATGTCCACCAAACAACTACACAACGGCCGATTTGTGGCGATATATTCCATCCGTATTACTCCACATAGATGTCTTTCACTGTTTCAGATAAATGTAGATAAATCGCACTTCGTTATCTACGCGATCTTGCAGATTTACATGGCAAGAAAGGCGATGTTTACGCGGACTTATACACCTGAACGTTGCGCGTCCACTGCACAGATTACACACAACAAGCGGCACCCGACGCGGCATCGAACCGAACGAACGGCGACGCATTCGTCCATCACCCGGAAACAACGCGCGGGCGCTCCTTTCTTGCGGTGTTGCGCCATCCGCCAATCCGCCACTGCAACGCACTGGCGACCTACCTTTACGGCGGCAGATTTTTGTTTCGGTTTCGCTCGAGTTTTGCGTACTCGAGTAGCGATGGCTAAAGAGGCGCCGCGAGTTATACGATGATGGTTTTCAGGGTGACCTTTATCAGGAACCCCGAGCACCAAAAACGTATGGTTGCCAAAAGG
>JAODAC010027854.1:0-14124 GCA_027575185.1 Mimaenictus wilsoni
ATAAGGTGCACATAGTGCAAAAAATTAAAAATAAGACGCCAACTACGTTGTTTTCTTGCTGTTTAATCTGCACAGATAAAGATAACTGAATACCTTCACTATCATAATAAGGGGGCTGGCGAAGGGTGTCAAGTAAGTTTTGCATTTAATCTGTTTCTATGGGTAGAACAATCTGCATACCACTTAGCTAACATGAGTTTTGTTTTGACTTTTTGTGTTAATTTTGCAGAATATTAAGATTATCATTTAAATAAAATACATGACGAAAGAGGATTGGGAAGCGGTAATTGGGCTTGAGGTGCACGCTCAAGTTTCTTCTAATACGAAGCTATTTTCTAGCTCATCAACGGAGTTTGGTGCTGAGCATAACACTCAAGTTTCTCTAGTTGATGCGGCAATGCCAGGTACGCTGCCAATATTAAATTATTACTGCATAGAGCAAGCAATACGCACCGGTCTTGCACTTTCTGCAGAAATTAATAAGTGTTCTTACTTTGATCGGAAAAATTATTTTTATCCTGATTTACCGCAAGGTTACCAGATAACCCAATTTTTTGAGCCAATAGTTAAAAATGGTAGAGTACTTATCAACGACAATGAAAAGGAAATAAGAATCGCGAGAATTCATTTAGAGCAAGATGCAGGAAAGAGCGTTCATGAGGAAAGCAAAACTTATGTGGATTTAAACCGTGCAGGGGTTGCTTTAATGGAAATTGTTTCAGAACCAGATCTCCGTTCATCTGCAGAAGCTGCAGAATGCATGAAAAAATTGAGGCAGATTTTGCGTTACACTGGTTCGTGTGATGGTGATATGGAAAAGGGATCACTGCGTTGTGATGCAAATGTTTCTGTCCGCCTAAAAGGCAATAATACATTTGGCACTCGTTGTGAAATAAAAAATCTGAACTCGATACGTCATATTGTGCAAGCTATAGACTATGAAATACAAAGACAAATTGAAATTTTAGAAAGTGGAGAAGAAATAAGTCAAGATACCTTATTGTTTGACGTTGCTTCGGGAAAAACAAAAGTGATGAGAAGCAAAGAGGATGCAAGCGATTATAGATACTTCCCTGAGCCTGATTTATTACCTGTTGAGGTAAGCCAGGAGAAAATTGATTTAATTCAATCATCTTTGCCCGAGTTGCCAGATCAAAAAAAGCTGCGATACATTGAGGAATTAGGTATCAATGAATACGATGCAAACGTCATCACCTCCGACAAAGCAATTGCTAATTATTTTGAGGAATTGATAAAAAAACATGATTCAAAGCTCGCGGTCACCTGGTTAACCGTAGAGCTTTTTGGTCGTTTAAATAAAGCAGGTATTGATATTGTAAGCTCCCCAATCAAAGCCAATGCCCTGTCCGAGCTCTTAGATTTTATCGTTGATGGAACGATCTCTGCTAAACTTGGCAAACAAGTATTCGATAGTATGTTTGAAACTGGCAAACCTGCATCCCTTATTATAGAAGAGCAGGACCTAAAGCAAATAACTGACAAATGTCAAATTTCAGAGGTAATAGATAAAATCATCAATAGTAACCAAGATAAAGTTCAAGAATACAAAAGCGGTAAAACAAGATTATACGGATTCTTTGTTGGCGAAGTTATGAAATCCACTAAGGGAAAAGCCAGCCCTGATGTCGTGAATTCAATTTTGAGTGAAAAGTTAGATAAGGTGCCCGAAGGTTATCCTGCTGGAGGGGCGAAAAACTTTATTCATGGTATTGACTATCAAAAATTGTGGCTAATGCTGTTTTTTAGACGTGCAGTGAATAGAAAGTACTTTTTCCGCTTAGCCACGGAAATGAGTTCGGCTGCAGGTTTTGACGATATTGTTTTCCTGGATGAGCAAAATGGGACAACAGTATGTATGCTTATACAAGTTAAACATAAACAAGACGACAGCAAGAAGATCTGTGTAGGAGACTTATTGACAAAAAGTGGTGAACTTAACTTAGTAAAACATTTTGCTGCCTTTTTAGAAATTCGAGGTAGTGAAGAATTCAAGGATAAAATAAAGGATTTTTTTATTGTTATAAATGTTGATTTTGACTATGAAAGTCTAGCAAGCAAGGGAATTACAGTTGAAAAAATAGAAACACAGGATGAGTTTCTGAATATAGGCGATAGTGCAAAATATAAGCTTAGAGACTTACATAATAATATTGCTCAATATTTAGAGCAAGGGATGAGTGCTGGAGGTAGGGAAGTAAGCGATGAAGAAATAAAAGGATTTTTAAATGAACTAGTGTTTGTAGTGAATTCGCCTAATGACGCTGAGCTAGAAAAGTTAATCAGAAATGAGATAAGTGATGACTTGGCCAGAAGGTTCAAACACTTTGGTGATGATGGCTTTTTCAACGCCCTTTTCGCAATGATATCAAATTGGATGAAGGATAAAAGAGGGCGTTTTCTTTTGCCAGAGGAAGGAAGAGAATTTTTCCAAAAAGTGGAGCTACGGGCCAGTACTGTAAGTGAGATAAGACAAGGAGTAGAGAGAATAGAAGGAAAGGTTGATGAGATAGGAGAAGTATTAAATAATCAGCAAGCACGTAAAGAACCTATTTGGTTTAATATGAGGTATCCAGTTAAAACGTTTACTGGTAGAAGTAGTGAATTAAAAGCCTTACATGACGCACTACAAAAGAGCACGGGCAAACAAGCAGTGATATCGCAGGTTGCCTCTATTAGTGGTCTTGGAGGGGTAGGTAAGAGTGAGTTAGCTAGAAAATATGCTTACAAATATGGAAAGGATTATTATGTTAATGCTATCTGGATAGATGCTGAAAGCACTGAAACTATGAAAAATTCTTTCCTGGATTTAGCTAATAATAGATTAGGCATTCCTACCAAAGATAGGCACGAAAGGGACAAAACGATAGAAAACATTGTTAGAGAAGTATATGCTTTTTTTGCAAGAAGGGGAAGGAGAAGCCTGTTCATTTTTGATAATGCTGAGGGATATGAAGACATTAAAAGGTTTTTACCTTCATCTTTACACCCTAGACATAAAAAACCTTACATTTTAATTACTTCTCGTGACTGTAAGTGGAATGTGAGAGGAGAAGGTGATATAAAAGTAATACAATTAGATGAGTTTGGTGAAGTAGAAGCTTTAGAATTTGTTAGAAAAGCTTTGAACATAGAGAACAATTTACAGGATAGGGAAATAGAAGAGCTAACAAGGGAATTACAATATTTTCCATTAGCTTTAGGACAAGCAGTTGTATATATTCAAGATCGAAATGAGGAATCAAGATTAAGGGGTGATAGGAGATTTAAAATAAGTGATTACTTAAAAGAGTATCAACAAAATGCAGGTGAATTGCTTAAGAAAGGAGTTTATGAAAATGAAGATCGTTATACTAAAACAGTTTTAACAACTTGGAACATTACGATGACATATATATGCAAGGAATATGGCTTTGAAGCATTAAGCATTCTTGAAATAATGGCCTATCTTGCTCCTGATAATATCCGCATCAAAGAAATTTTTTCAAAATTAATAACAGATGATAAGGCAAAGCTTTGGAATGCTGTTGAACTACTTAATCGATATTCAATGATTAAGTTAAGGGAAGGGATAGTAAATATTCACAGACTAGTGCAGAAAGTAACTGAGTTGAATTTACAAAAGGCAGTCCGGGAAGAAGAAGTTCTTAGAAAAGCTCTGGAATTGATAAGTAGTGGTGATATAGCAATCAGTCATATTGTGTCTATTTGGAAATATGCAAGTGAATATAGTAGGTTAATTGATGATTTTTATTTTCGTTCTATTTATAGTGAACAAAAATATACACCATTACATTTACTTGCTGAGAGTGGTGACTATGAAGCAGTGGAGATCTTATTAACACATATAGAAGAAAGATATACAGGCATGCTGAGCAAAGTTGTTAATGCTAAAGATGGAGATGGCTATATCCCCTTACACCTTGCTATTTATAGCGGAAAGTTAGATGTGGTTAAATGTCTTATTAGTAAAGGTGCTGACATTAATGCTAAAGGCAAATATGGCTGGACTCCATTGCACATTGCTGCTGAAGGTAAAAAGTTTGATATAGTGGAACATCTTACTAGAAATGGTGCTGATGTTAATGCTGAAGACAAGTATGATGAAACTCCACTATGCGTTGCTATTCGGAGTGGGAAACTGGAAGTAGTAAAACATTTCTTTAATACAGGTGCTGACGTCGATAAATATAACGGTACTCTATTACATTTAGCTGTTTGTAGTGGAAAGCCGGATGTAGTAGAATATCTTATAAGCAAAGGGATTGATGTTAATGCTAAATACCATAAAATGCCATTACATCTAGCTGCTTCACGTGGGCTAGGTATGTCAATGTTTCTTATTCAAAAAGGTGCTGATGTTAATGCTAAAGATGGCAACACACCACTACACTTTGCTGCCGTAATGGGAAAAGTTGCTGTGGCAAAAATACTGCTAAAACACAACGCAGACGTTAACACTAAAAATAATGAAGGAAGAACAGCATTGTATTATGCAGCTAATAATAATCACCAAGAACTTGTGGAATTGCTTTTAGCTCATGGTGCATCCCATGACTATTGAAATTTTGCATTTAATTTATAGCTCAGCCTCTGTCAGGGCATAGGATGACAAAAGTGGGCTTTAATAGCTGTAGTACTATAGCTGTTATACTCCAAAAGTAAGTATTAGATATAACAAATAGAAGAAATTAGATAGAATGATTAAAGGGGCAAGGATATAAAGGTTTAACTTGAAATAACCTGATAAAATTTGAATCACACTTCCAAGTGCTGGCACCCATGAAAGTAATGCAACTGCACAAATCAGTAGATTTCTTACGACTTTTGGTGTTGTGTGCTCGTTCTCTAGTTTGTGGTATGATTTTCGTATAGAGATTGTTATTCTACCTAAAGACCAGTTAACTATTCCACCAAGGCTTGATCCTAGTACTCCAAAAAATAACATAAGTAGTGGAGTGTAATACGACCTGAAATAAAGCATGGTATTGAACACAAAACCTTGATGTATGGGTAAGACTAATGATGATACTAGACTATCTGTGAATAACAGAAAGTAATCTTCCATATAAGTTTACCAAGTTGTTGTACCATCTTCATTGTCAGAAATTGTAATCCCCATTTGTTTCAACTGATCCCTTATTTTGTCTGCAGTATTATAATCTTTATTTTGTTTTGCTGCTCTTCTTAAATCTATCAATCTTTCTATTTCTTGATGACTCACACCAGCAGTAAACCACTCTTGATAACTTGACTCAAGAAGACCAATAAATCTGGCACTCTTAACAAAACTCTCAGTTAATTTAAGCTTTTCACTTTCATTACTCATTTTGTTGATTTTTGCAGCCATTTCATGTAATATAGCTAGAGCTTCAGGAATGTTTAAGTCGTTTTTTAAAGCGTCTATAAAATCTTTAGAAATCTCTGCGTTACTTTCATCAATATTTATTGTATCTAAACCACGTAATAACCGATAAAATTTATTTAAGGTTTCCTGTGCATCAGAAATAACGTTTTCTGTCCAATCAAGTGGTTTTCTGTAGTGAGTTTTGAGCAGTGCATAGCGTATTACTTCACCCTTTATTCCACTATCTAGCAAATCCCTTACTTTGACTATATTAAATAAGGACTTGCTCATTTTTTCTTCGTTTATTGTAAGGAAGCCGTTATGTATCCAGTATTTTGCAAACATTGATCCAGCAAATGCAGACTTACTCTGTGCAATTTCATTTTCATGGTGAGGAAATTGTAAATCTATGCCGCCACCATGAATATCAAAATCTTTGCCAAGATAAGCATATGACATTGCTGAGCATTCTATATGCCATCCAGGCCTGCCCTCTCCCCATGGACTATCCCAATAACTTGAAAGTTTGTAGTCAATATCACTTGCAGGCTTCCACAGTACAAAATCTCCAGGGTGCTTTTTATTTTCATTAACTTCAACTCTGCTACCTGGAACCAATTCATCAGTTTTTTTTCCTGATAAAGCACCATATTCATGGTAAGATTCTATATTAAAATACACGTGTTTGTCAGATTCGTAAGCGTGGCCTGATTGCAGTAAATGTTCAATTAATTCTATAATATAATCTACGTTTTCTGTTGCTTTTGGCTCGTGTGTTGGCTCTTTACAATTTATACTTTCCATATCATCATGAAAAGCTTTAATGTAATATGTGGTTATACTTTCTGTGTTGCTATTTTTCTCGCTTGCTGCATTAATTATCTTATCATCAATGTCGGTTATGTTACGCACATAGGTAACTTTGCCATAACAAAACTTAAGTAGCTGAAATAACACATCATACACAACAACAGACCGTGCATTGCCTATATGTGCTGTGTCATATACTGTTGGTCCGCAAACATACATTTTCACATGATCTTTATCGATTGGTATAAAAAGTTCCTTTTTTTTTGTTAAGGTGTTGTAAAGCCTAACCATATACGAAGCTTTTGAGAAAAGAAAATGCCCCAATGATAAGTTGTGGCCCTTTGACTACTACAACAAGAGTAAGCAATAGCCCACACAATGATATTAAAACTCCCAATATGGATAGAAACCCATCTTTACTCATAATGCCAAGCGAAATAAGAGTCGTACCAATTGCAGGAATGAAGTTAGTAAGAGGTAATGGAAGAGCTATTGATAATGCACAAAGCAACATTACAAAAGCTAAAATTTTTTCGCCAGGCCCATAGAAAATAAAAGACATTCTTGGTTTCATGAACTTTTCTATTTTTTCTAATACAGGGGAAGTTTTTTCTACCACAAGAGCTAGTGTTGAACGCTGAAAAGATTTTCTTTCTAGCCAACTGGGCATCCAAGGAGAATCAAATCCAAATAGAAGCTGCAGTGAGAATAAGATTAAAGGTATAGAAAGAATAGTTGTATAACCAGGTGGAACCGGTATAGGCACCGATAGCGGCAAGGAGAAGATGATTATTAAAATACCAAAACCGCGCTCATGCAAAGCTGTTTTAATGTCAAACAAAGTTACTTTATCGCTATCATTGTTATTGGTATTTGTAACCTCTTTTAGAATATCAGAAGCTAGTTTTTTATCTTTAGTTAGTTTCTCACTTTTTTGCACAATTATCTTTTAATAAAATATCCCTCCTAAGCTAACATAGTTGTTGCTGTATTTCAATATACATTTATTATTAATTGTTAGAGTTAAAGTACAATCGTAATTTTGTCATTATACTTGCAGTTGGTGCAAATGAAGTTGTTTGTTACAGCACCAATGCAATACAGTTTTCCCTTGCATGTTTTTTAGGTTACACGCAAGGGTTAAACTACCTATAAAAAAAAGTTATAGTATATTATTAGTATCTGACTGTGAATAATAACTTTCGTCACTTAATGGATCAGAATATAATGAATTCTGTGATAATTCGACAGATTCACTTTCTTCTTCTGTGCCCCATATCCATGATATGAAACTTCTAAAAATAGATGCAATAGATGAAAATATACCAGGTTCACTTGTTTGTGTAGATTGACTTTCTTCTGTGCTATCATCTAGCTTGGCGGTTTCTTCTTGCACTTCTCTTTTTTCTCTATAGAGTTCTTTGTTACTATATAGTTTATCTCCTTCTGTTTCCTCTTCCTCTATATTTGTTTTTTTATCATCTTCATCGCTTTTTCTAACCTCGTTATAAGCTGGATTTTCATATTCTTCAGTTTTATATTCTTTTGTCTGTCCGCTATCTATATCTTTTTTATTTTCTTCTTCTACTTGATTCCCAATTAAATTCCCAACTAATTCAGGGTCTAATGAATTCTTCATATTTGTTAATAGCTCGTTTTGGAACACATGGCCCAGCTCATGACCCAAAACAAAGTCCATACCGGCAAATTTGTATACTACTATCACTTTACCATCAGTTGCACCGTAAGCATTATCTGCGTCAATGCCAGCTAATTCATTATATTTCTGGTAATCATTCTTGTTGTTAAAAACATTAACTTCTAAATTTAAAGTTGTTTCAGGTTTGTTTACATCAAACAATTTTTTAAAATTTTCATAAGCAGCATGAATGTCCTTTTGAATTTGGAATTTCTCTTGTGATGACATGTCATCATACCTTATATTATATTTTATACCTTCATCTTGGAATGAAAATACTTTTGGTAATATTTCCTCTATAGTTTCTGGTGCTTTATCAAAAATCTTTGACTCTGAAGGCTTATATATCTTATTAAAGAATTTTGGTATACAACGTTGACCAGTTGTACCAATTACTTCACCATTTACATCAAGAACACTATATAAAGCTCCATATTTCCCGTCATATGGTAATTTTTGAAAACTAATAGTTTGTCCAGGATTACCACTAAATCTTCCAAAAGTATCAGTAGCAGTATGACTGTCATAATTTTTATCAAAAGTATTGTAATATGAATTATAATTGTAATCGTTGTTATTTTTACTCATTTTCGTACCTCACTATTTAAATAAATTTACTCTTACATTATCAGTATAGTATGTATAAAAATTTATTAATAATAATGGTTGTATTTTTAAATTTTCACTACAAGACTTGTTTGTATGTTATATAAAGTGACCACGAAAATTTCTACAAAGCATTTTAACAGTATTAAAAAAATCAGAGGAAGGTGAAGCAGACGCAACAGCTTAAGCGGAAAGATTGAAAAATAATTGATGCTTTAAGTGAGTGACACGCACCTTAGTGCGTGTCACGAAGTATGAGGACGCTAACGATCTGGTTCATTAGACGATAATTTTTCTGAGTCCTTAAGCTCCTGTTTAAGGTTTTTGATGCCTTTTCCTAAATCACCCATAACTTGCGGTAATCTGCCTGCACCAAACAGAACTAAAATTATTATTAAGACTAGAAACAATTGCCATGGTCCTAAACTCATTTTCACCTCCATTTAAAATATTGACCTTTAAATATTAAAACTTGACTGAAGTCAAGTAACACATAGATTATATCACCTTTATTTAATTATAAATCAAGGTTTTTTAATTATTTTATAACAATCCCAAACTAGATTATTTTCTTGCAGCGAATAAGTGGAAACTTTTCGCTTAACTGTAGAGTAGAAGAGAGCTCACTAAAAAACTTTGCTAGCGTATCGTCTTTAGGCTTATGGTATATATCGCTAGAAACTCCTGATTGAATAATTTTACCATTTTTCATTACGTAGATAAAATCTGCAACTTTCAATGCTTCTTGCGGGTCATGAGTTACCATTAGCACAGGGATATTTTTACTTCTAAAAAGGGACAATATATGTTGTCTTATTCGGCACTTGAGCAGTATATCCAAATTAGAAAATGGTTCATCTAACAACACAACATCAGGGTTTTGTGCCATCACTCTTGCTATTGCAACTAATTGTTGTTGTCCTCCAGATAAGGCGTTAGGGTACATATTTTCATATTTTTCTATATTGAGTAACTTCAAGATTTCCAATGCAATGAGGTGCTTTTCTCTCTTGGAAGAGCTGCGGATAGCAAAGGTTATATTTTCTACTACTGTTTTGTGAGGAAATAATGCAGAATGCTGAAAAATCAATCCGATATTTCTATGCTCTATAGCGACTGATGCCTTATTGCTTGCAACTAACCTATCATTTATAAAAATAGTTCCAGATTTTGGATTTTCTATCCCTGCAATTAATTTCAAAATTGTTGACTTGCCACAGCCAGAATGCCCCAATAAACATGCAACACTTCCTTTTTTTACTTTAATGTTTATATTGCTTAAAGCAAAGTCGTCCTGATTGTTATAGAAATAACCAATATTGTTAACTAGCATTAATCTTACTTAAACCATGTTATTAAATATAATAGCATTATACTCAAGAAGTACAGAAATGTTTTTTGTCATCATAAATTGGTTATGCAAGAAATCTAGAAAAGAGAAGGATTTTTTGCTATAACTTTACATAAATGGTAGGAAACACGGGACTATAGCTCAGCAGGATAGAGCGTTGGACTCCTAATCCGAAGGTCGTGCGTTCGAATCGCACTAGTCCCACCACATTAAATTTCATGGAGATTTTTTTCACAAATACACACACCTATCCAGTGTCAAGCACTGGAATCTCGGCAACCCCTACGTCATCCCGCCGCGGTATCTCTTAGCCGCTAACACGCAGCGGGATGACGGTAGCTATAAACATTAAGAAATTTACCAAATAAAAAAAAAGGCAAAAGAAGCCCCGTGGTGCGAGTTTTGACTCTATATTACTGTAAGTGGCGCTGTAATAATGTGCTAACGCTTAAAATAAGCGCGATTTGGCTGAATGTAGAAAAAATAAAAAAGACATGCAGCCGCTATAATTTTATGTAATCCGCCAATAAATACCCTGAGTTTTTTACTGAATTTTGTCATTAAGCCTGCAGGTCAAAAACAAGTTTTGAGTCATAAATACCCTTATTGTCATAATAAGGGGGCTGGCGGAGTTTGTCAAGCAGGTTTTTTCGTTTCTATTCCCAAGAAAAGTTCGTTATATGGTTATGCAAGAAGTCTATTGTTGGTTAATGTTTTATGGCTTTACGATAGCTATACAACTTATCTTAAAAGCAATATAGTGTTCACTATGCAATGAATCAAAGATAGTAAGTAAAGTCTATGAAATTTCAAATCACTACACATTTTCAACCAGCTGGAGATCAACCGCAAGCAATCGATAGTTTAATTGCGGGGCTAAATAGCAATAAAAGAGACCAAGTTTTACTTGGGGTTACTGGTTCTGGGAAAACTTTCACTATGGCAAATGTTATAGCAAGGACAAACAGGCCTGCATTAATTATGGCACACAATAAAACTTTAGCAGCACAGCTTTATGAGGAAATGAAAGGATTGTTTCCCCATAATGCCGTCGAGTACTTCATTTCTTATTATGATTATTATCAGCCTGAAGCTTATTTACCACAAACTGATACTTATATCGAAAAAGACTCTGCAATCAATGAAAGAATTGACATGCTGCGTTATTCTGCCGTCTGCTCGCTTTTGGAGCGCAGGGATACGATCGTAGTTGCTAGTGTTTCCTGTATATATGGTCTTGGCTCGCCTGAAAGCTACCTAAGCATGACCATACCCTTAAGTGTTAGAGATAAAATTCGTATTAATGATTTCTTGAGCAGCTTAACTGATCTCCAATACAAGCGCTCTGATGTCAGATTTGAGAGAGGATATTTCAGAGTGCGTGGCGATATTATCGATATATTTCCTGCCTATTATGAAGACAAAGCTTGGCGTTTATCGCTGCTTGGCGATGAAATAGAAGAAATTTCTGAGATTGATGCAATAACTGGCAATGTTACCAAACGCATAGATAAAATCACCATTTTTCCAAACAGCTATCACATAACCACGCGCGAGACTCTGTTGCAGGCAATTGAACTAGTCAAAAAAGAGCTGCATGAACGCTTGGATTATTACTACTTGCAAAACAAGATTGTTGAAGCAAAGCGCCTCGAGCAACGCACTAATTTTGATATCGAAATGATGAGGACAACAGGAATATGTAAAGGTATTGAAAATTATTCGCGTTATCTCTATGGAATGGAAGCAGGGGATCCACCGCCTACTTTGTTTGAATATTTACCCAAAGATGTAATTTTATTTGTTGATGAAAGTCATGTCACCGTTCCTCAGGTTGGTGCGATGTACAGTGGTAATCAGGTGCGTAAAGAAAAGTTGATTGACTATGGCTTCAGGCTTCCTTCTGCTTTTGATAATCGTCCATTAAAATTTGAAGAATGGGAGGAAGTTAGGCCGCAGACTATTTACATTTCAGCCACTCCCGGAAAGTATGAGTTGGCAAAGACCAATAATGTATTTATAGAGCAAGTTATTCGTCCAACAGGGCTTACAGACCCAATCTGCATTGTGAAACCAATAGAGAGTCAAATTGATGATGTAATTCATGAGGCACAAGTGACAATAGGAAAGGGATTTTGTGTTTTAATCACTACACTGACAAAAAAAATGGCTGAAAATTTAGCTGAATATATGAGTGAATTAAATATGAGAGTGAGTTATTTGCATTCTGATATTGGTGCGCTGGAAAGAATAGAGATTATATGTAAATTAAGATCTAAAGAAATTGACGTTTTAGTAGGTGTTAACTTGCTTAGGGAAGGTCTTGATATTCCAGAGTGTGGTTTGGTTGCAATTTTAGATGCTGATAAAGAAGGATTTTTGCGATCAGAAACATCGCTCATTCAAACGATCGGTCGTGCTGCGCGTAATGCTGAAGGTAGAGTAATTTTATATGCAGATAAAATCACTGGTTCTTTAGATCGTGCATTAAGAGAGACCGAAAGAAGAAGAAAAAAACAAGAAGAACATAATATATTGCACAATATTGTCCCAAAGACTATAATAAAACCTATATCAAACACCTTACAGGAGAAGGCAATATCAGAACCGAAAGTAAATACTAATAAGGATGACTTGAGAAAACAAATGTTAGCGCATGCTGAAAATTTAGAGTTTGAAGAAGCAGCAAGAATAAAAAAATTATTGCAAGGTTAAGTAATATATGATGCTATAGGCATAGCATGAAAGTGTGAACAATCTGCTATTCTCCTTCTTATTTTAACTCACCTTTTTGAGACTTTTGACAATGTTTAGAACTGAAGAAGGAAAGGTGTATTTTTTTATTGACCTATCTATGTACTATGGTAACACTAAAGAATTAGTGAGTAATGGTTATAGAATATGCATGGTGGGGTACCAAATAAGGAATTGAATGAACAATTACGTAATATTTTAAATGAGTTAGAAAGTGATATCAATCTATTAGATATTCCCGGTAATATTAAACATATAATTTCTCTTCTAAAAAAAGGAGCTAATCGAGATATACAGAACCAAAATGGAAAAACTCTGTCAGATTACTTAGATGAAAAATTATTTAACATTTTAAATGAGTTAGAAAGCAATAGAGGTCTATTAGATAATCAAGATTGTACTCAACATATAACGCTTCTTCTACAAGCAGGAGCTGATCCAAATATACAAAACCAAGCTGGAAAAACTCTGTTACATTACGTTGCTGAACGTAACGATATTGACGATATAAGGTATTTTTTAGGAGTAATAAAAGCTAATCCAAGTATACGAGATCAAAGTGGAAAGACTCCATTTGAATATGTTACTGAACATAACTGCCTTCAAGCTATTAAGGATTTGAATTATGATTTAGATGATTCTCATGAAAATGAAGGGAATCCGACAACACCTAATGGTTCGGTAGATGATTGTTCAAATAGCTCTGGTGATGATAGTCAGATAGAGTCTGTTAAATTGAGTGATTGTAACATAGAAGACGAGGATTCGAGCTGTAGTTCAAGTGATTATCTTTTTCTAGAAGACTCACTGTTAGCGAAGCTAGGAGTACCATTAACTACAGATGAGCAGAAGCTAATTGATAAGTTTTGTGAGGAGATAAGAGGTATAACAGAACAAGAATCTGAAGAAAGTATTCTAGAAAGTATTGAGAAAATAGTAAATGAGTACTTGGAGGAAGGAATAAGGTTGAATTCAAGTTGTAGTAATGATAATGACAATGGTGATAAAGAAACTGTAACAAGTTTAATATTTAAAGAAATGGAAGAAGTTATTGCTCAGCTTCGTGTGAATCCACGTTCTTCAACCGCAATGCTTAATACACATGATTATACCGATGAAAGTGATGGCGACGAATATAAAGCTTCAGACATCATCATAAAAAGGATCACAAGTAATTTGTTGTTAAAAGGTGGAATGGGAAAAAAATTTCTCTCCGGTGATACCGAGCTTACAAATAAACATTATGACCTTGATTATTTAGATGATCTCAAGAGGCAATATAAGGATAGGGAAGAAAAGCTAATAAGCATAGCATGTGAAGGTATTGTAAACAAAAGTAAGCAAACTCATGAGTATGACTTTAAAGCAGAAATAGATAATGTATATTTTTATGTGAAATATCCACAAGATAGTATTATTGAACCTGCAAAAATCTTTAACAAAGCTGAAGCTTTAAAAGATAAAGCTTTAAAAGATAAAGCTTTAAAAGATAAAGCTTTAAAAGATAAAGCTTTAAAAGATAAAGCTTTAAAAGATAAA
>JAODAC010027876.1:0-66272 GCA_027575185.1 Mimaenictus wilsoni
ATATACAGTTAAATATATAAAACACACACAAACCATGCCACGAGCATAACTTTTTCAATTCTGCTAACTTCACATTGGTTTCTCCACAGACGGTTTTAGTTTTCATAGATGCGCAACGCGCTTAATTTCAGTTTTGCGCTGGAAATCGTCAGTATAACTACCAAGATAGATAAAGCTATCGCGGCCATTCATACATGAAGTTTTCTTTTATTCCAACTTATCGCCCCCATACGCGCAGCCGCCTCATTATCTGCGTCGAAATAGTCTTAATGTGTTTGTCGCGGCGTTAATTATCTTGCGTCAGCGGCGTGGATGCGCCAATAATCGCGCTCGTTTTATGCGCTATTCATCGCGCGGCTAGTGAAGTACACAAGCGGGCGGGCGGCCTCATCATTACGTTCACCCAACTCACCCGATTTGCCAATTGCCAATTTGCGATTTGCGAATGCGCACCTCGCCGTCGCATTTGCGATGTACAACTGCGCCAGGTAAATTTATGCGAATATGCATATATATTTATACATATCTCCGCATGCTAATTTCTCTTCAATATATTGGCTAATTAATTAAAATTAACGATGGGCGATGGCGATTCGCAATTTATGAACGCCTCGCCATTGCGCCATTTCGACTTAATGAATTGTGATTTAATTTGCATTTTTCTTCTTTGTTTTAGGTAAGTTTGCAGCAACTGCGATTAATTTATGCGCTCGATTGGTGTTTGCAAGTGAGTAGTTAGTGATTATTAGTAATATCCGGTGGTTTTTCATTATAATTAAATGGCTTTATTTATGGATGTTCACAACTTGTTTTTGGACATTTTGTTCGGACGAAAGGCGACTTTAAGGCTATAGCATATTTATCGAATTAAAATATGTGTGCTTAGTATCGGCGGAATGGTAATTAAGATATCTACGCAATTATGCTAGACGTATATCTTTTATGGAATTTATTATCTGAAAAACTGGTGAGTTTAATTTTATGTCATATAGATTATGAATATTACATTTCAGTGTTAATTGTTATTTTTGTGGCGGGATAATAGCCGAAAGAAAAATACATCCTTCACAATGCTTAAACGAGGAATAGAATTGAAAAATGTTAACTTCTCAATCGGATCTAAACTACATTTGGAATACTATTATTTGCAAATTGAAAGATAAATTCTTCGATGTTAAGCAAACATTGAAAATTCAATTATCCCATTTAAAATGCATTGCGTCGATTCAGAAACGTAAATAACTTTCTTAGACGGTATATTCATCACCTAATTTCATCACAGGTGGTTGCTAATTTCAAGACATATCTAAATTTGTCTAGTTACTGACGTTAGCTTATGAAGTTATACTTATTGAATTTGTAAATATTCAAATCGGAATTAATGGATCAAATCTCTTGCTGCAGTTGCTCAGTGACCAGACCTATAACTTGTTCTTTAATGGTTCTTTGTGTAACTTTAACAGACTAGAACAGACTAGGACAGACTAGAATAGCTTGAATGAGATTAATTTGGATAAGGTTGAATGATATGCAGTTATTAAGTTGCGTTAAATGAGATAAGCTCTGTCAGAGTAAGAGGAATCAGATACGATTGGACTAAGAAGTTTCAATGAAGCAGGATTAGGCAATTAAGTGATAATTAAGAGGTAAAATAGACGAAATCGGAAGAACAAAAAAGTTCCCTTACAGAAAGCTAGCTTAAACGGGGTAATTATATTGTAAACTAACGACTCTAAACCAGATCTATTTACCATTTAGAATTAACATCGAACAACATTAATGACGAATTCATTGGTCTTAAGCATTTAATTTTAGCTCATGATATACTATGTGAATAAGCAACTGTGCAATTACAACGATGCAGATATATCAATAACTTTTTTAATAGCTAAATTCATCATCCGATTTCTTCACGGGTTGATTGCAAATTTCAAGACCAATGTATGTTGATATTGTTATTCAAGCCAGCTTATGTCCAACTATTTTTATTTGAATTTTTAAATATTTAAACGGAAACTTACTGCGGTGGAAAAGAATGTTAAAGTAGTTCAGAGTAGATTCAAGCTGAAGAAACTGAAACAGAACAAATTGAACTGAGCAGGGCAAATTATAGAGCCGAATAGAACAGGCAGATACTACAAGAAAAGATAAAATATTAGGAATCACACGCACTAATGTCTAGTATATATTTTTTTTTACAATTTTTCTGTATCTGATGTGAGTATATGACTTCCCATTGGGTAGATGACGGCAACCATCGATGTGAGTGTGGTTGCCGGAGGGAATAGATGGCCAAAACCAGGATATGAACCTGGGATCCCCTGCGAGGTAAGCAGCGATCTTACAAACTGGGCTACTACACTAATGAAGCTTAATAATTTGGTTAAACTAAGTTAATAGTATTGTTTACGTAGATGTAAACAAGAAGCGTCATTGCGCTGGGCATAATGGGCATAAGTAACCAAATCCCTTTCATAAGAATACGGATGTTTATAGTATTATTATGTATTCCTAAGAATTTTTAAATCTTACAATATTAATGTACATGTTTATTTGTATAGCTACAGTTAGTAATAGATAATGTTGTCGCGATCATTAGCATAGATCCGGAATTCCAAATAAATTCTTTATCTTCCGGACTCTTGCTACTGTGACGTATTAGTATGTAGCGTTAGGTTTAGAATTAAAGAATAAAGTCAGTTGTTACGTGGATCCCACTGCCCACTTCGTGATTCATCCCTGCATTCCGCTGTCTTACAAACGGCGTAACAGTTGTCACCGATCGCGTGTGTACGACAAGGTCACCTTTGTGCTCGCAGAAAATAGCATCAGCATTTTTCTGCTACGGGCCTAACAAGTATATTATACAACGACCACAGAATGTTATTCATTTCTCACGGATATGACTAGCCTTCAATTCGTGCTGAAACTCATACGATTGCCCCAGTGCACTATGAACACATTTCCGTACGGACTTAAAAATTTCTTTACTGAAATGAAAATGTATGACATTTCTTTATAAAAAACGAGAAAACACGTAAACTTCCTGATGAAATCATAGTTTTAATACTAAACAGAAAAAAAGAAATGTGCTGCTTATTAAAACAGGTTATTAAAACTCTGCTTACTTTCAATGGGTTTGATCGAATCTAACTAAGACGTTAGGACCCTAAACTATACTATAATCTGGTTGAATCTGGGAATATAGATGTCTAATAATCAAACCAAAGTAAAATATATACAATGCAACGACGTAGGCGTGTTATTTATGCCAGAAATCCGAATTTCGCCGCTTGGTACAAAATTGAACCGAACTCGGTCATGCATTCAGATAGCTATCGCAGCCACAACAAAACGCAACGGGGTAGGAACACCTTCGATTCTCCCATCTCCCTGCCTTCGTAACCGCACTAGCGTTGCGTGTAGGTTGATCCTGCAGGACGATTTATGACCGCTCGAATTCGTCCGCTATAATTCACGTCGCGCGCCGCGCACACCCATTGTTAAATCCAACCGCGCCGTCTTCATCTCTTCTTCATTCTGCAGTCTCCACCAACCAACCACATATCAGTAGATACCAACGTATCTCTGAGACTACGAACCGAACCAAACTGCTTAGTGTAAGACCGAACACTGTTCTTTTAGGGCAACAAGTCGACGATTTTTCTTCGTCCAAAGCGGTGTTTTCCATGTAGATCCCCGATATCCATCCACGGTCTTGTATCTATCGCATGGATGACCGAGATGAATTGGTCGGTGTCGATTGGCGTGCGCGATTTATCGCGCCAACTAATCGCCTACTAAAGACAGCGGCAGGTAAAACGCGAAGGCGAGTAAATTAGTTGGGTGACAATTCGTGACGGTCGTGCAAACGACACGACTATAGGTTCATAATTTCACGAGTTTCGATTGTACGATACGCTACCGAACGCTACACTCGCCAAATATGGCAATTAGAACCTGCTTCATAGTTAAGGACTTCCTCAATCACGGGACAGGCGTGCAGTTTCTCGCCAAACTTGCTACATTACAAACTACTAATTAAGATCCATGATGGGTTTCTTAGTCTTTACTATTGTTATAATTTGACGAAGAAATTGTTAGTAAAGTTAAGTGGGGTTTGACCAGACCAGGTTTTGAACATTCACTCTTCTTATAACATAGTTACTTTTTTGTATTACGCTTAATTCGAGTGCCACAGGACTATTTTACAATTTAAAAACAGAATAAAATTTGAAAAAAAGGGAACAGGAATTTCTAATTTAAAATTTCATACCATTTCTAAGCTAATTGCCATCCATTGGTGGATTTTTTGATCGACTTTAGGGTGATCAGCCCACCGCTCTGTTTGTTACTTCTCTCCACTTGTTCCTCATACCATTCACAGATACATAAAATAAGGTTTCGCAATAGAATTTAGAAAAGATACGTATATAAAATGATACAAAATGGCACCAATATAAAATCTAAATTAACATCCACTATAGCCCAGTTTTCCAACCTTCGTGAAAATGCAATTAACTTTTTCTCTGCAATTTCAACTCTTATTTCGTTTTTACGACAATTTATGACAATGATAAATGTGTGGAATGTCGGCTTGCCTTTCAGAAGCTACTTCGAAAAACAAAATTATCCAATGGAATTAATTTTCGAAGATTGACGGCACACCACAACAACAAAAAAGTATCATAAAACGTGAAATAAAAACTATGGGAGTAAATATTTACTAGTATTGATGGTAATTTAAAACACAACGACTGTCATATTGCCTTTTTTGTTGGTTTGCGCTTTTCCAGGCAAGTTTTGCGTCATCATTCGAGTCGGATTGGAATAGTTACAAAAGCCGGAATTTTCAAATAGTGATTTTATTGCCGTCCGCCGAACGCCATAAAACCGCAGCCGCTCTTTCGGGCCTTTTCAGTCGCGCGCTGTCGTTGCGAAAGGTTTTATGTCTTCATTTCAATTTCATTGTGGCCGGGGTCCTGAAAGTCTGACAATTGACCATTGATACGACCATTCAAATTACCATTCTATTATCGCCGGTTTATAGCCGCCTACATGCGAAAAAATTCAGCCACGGCACGCCACGTACGTGTCATGACATAATTAATCCGCTACTTACAAATAGTACGTGTACATACGCACTGCAAATATTCGCGCTTTTAATTAGTACATAGCCACCCGGGCACAATGCAGCTTGACGTGATGTGATGTAAAGTGGAGTTAACAAGCATAACTTGTTACCGACATCGCGAAAGGCGATAAACATCGCAAACATGCCATGTAATGCTAATTACAACAAAAAATGCATATATTTAAATGCTAATTCGTTGGTATTTGAATAGGCACTAATCGTATTCGTTTATATTTCTTAGTATTGATCATAGTTTCTAAGAGTTCAAAATTTCTTAATGAAACAATTCACAATATTCCATTGAGAATTATGCAGTAATGCAAATAATGAAATATGGGTCTGGCGTTTCACGTTCGATTATCCGCGAACCCGAAAACGGGTTTTTAGAGCAAAAACCGTAACCGAAAAACCTGTATTGAAACCATACATTTATGATACTATATTTGAATACGAACTTGAATACAAATAAAGGGTACGAAGATTTCCATATTTTATTATTTTGTAGGAACAATGTACAAATACAATATAGTTAGTTGCAACAACAACATTATCGTCAAATCATATGTGTGCGGAAGTTCTTTAAAAAATAGTATTATTACAGTTATACCCGATGCTTATTGTTAATTTTATGAAGAACATTTTATTTCATCTGAGGAAAACCCCCCATAAGGTAAATAATATTTAATATATCGTAAAATTCCTTGATTAATTGTCAGCTATAATGTAATCATTTTCATTATTCTCTAGACACATCCAAAATGTATTTCAATTTGGACTAAATATTAAATTATTTCCTAAAAATACGCAACATGATTCCAAAACGACGATTTTCCGTTTTACAGAAACTGATAACTGTGATTTAAAAAAGTGCTCAGATTTTCAGAAATCAACGTATTAGAAAATCCTTGTTGTAAAAGTATAGGAAATGAGTTTTTATTACTGTAATTTCGTTATAAACTTAAAAATAGTTGAGCACGTAAAATAATATACTAATAATCAAATTTTGATATTTATTTAGATTTAGAGGCTCACTTAAATCGAAGGACTACTACTACTCGCCCAAACTGCAAGAGAGAATGTTATTATAATGTATACAATCCTCCAATCACAATTATAACAAATAGTTTCAACTTATTTGCTAAATTCATAATTTACCTATTAATATCAAATAAAGAAAAAGTACATTCAGGAACAATAACAATAATAATTGTGTAAAAATATAGATAATTCAGTTGCAATGTCTTATTCTAAACGAGAGTCTTCAATTAAAACTAATAAAAAATGTACTTTTCGAATTTCTTCATAAACAATGTTTGGTCAACATTAATGGACATTTTCTAAACTGGTCGGATTATTTAAATAAATTAGATAAATCAAATCATTTAGCAAGAATTGCAATGTGCATTCATACAGGTAAGAACACAAATTATTTGAGAAAAAGTGATTTTCAGTTAATTTTTTATTAATATTGCACAAATGATATGACTCCAAATTAAATTATCATGCATAAATAAATTAAATGGGCGAGGGAAAATCTATCTGTTCATATACATATTAATATTAATTATAAATCCCGCAGCAGTTTTTCTTGATTGTCCAGTTCACATCCTCAATTTAATTAATTTTGTGCCATCAATAATTTATTCTTTTATGTGAGTGGCGCTAGTTGATTGCCAGCATCCTAAAGGTGACACAAGTTATAATGTTCGTTCGATATCATTACATGCCAATAACTTCTTCGTCGTTAACTTGTCCCTCAATTCGTGGTATTTCGATATATTCGTATGTACATCTTAGAAGTCTCACTTTGTCACTTCAAAACAACATGTTTTCCGGTTTACAGTCATGTTTACAGTCATACTTACGGTACTGGTAACACCATCTGGTAATACCTCACAAAAATCGCCAGGGAAAAGTTCCCCCTATAACAATTTTGCAAATTTGGAAATTATTTATATTTAATTGTCTATAGCGCAGGGTCTAAAAGTTAAAAGTCGCTTTTTTAAATAGTTGCTTTTTTAATTAGTGCTACTAATTTGTGCCTCAATTGTGCTAAGAATTGTCATTTTAAATAAGAAATGACCAGTTCTTATAGACGTAATTAGCGGTTTAATGTCAATTTTGCACACATTCACATGGACAATATTTAATTTCATTATGGCAATGATTTTATTTTGTAATTGGCTATAAAATGTTACAACCTCACTAAGAAAAATCCCACATTCTATCTACTCTTCAAAAGAAAATGTGTTCAGCTTTTATGAACGTGATTAGTGAACGTTTAGGTGGCACCATCTAGTACTTCGTTTCAAAACCCTCAAGAAGGAAGTTTTTCCCTTCTGTATAAAATTGCAATATCGAGGATAATTGGCCAAAACAAATCGTCGTAAATTGCAGACTGCTTGCGTGTATAACTTTTTTTGTGTCGTTGTTCAGGTGGTGGAAAGCGCACCCAGAGTCCCACCGCCTGCGAACCAATAATCTCAGGTCATTAGCAATTTGTACTCGCATTTGTTTTATTATCAACGCGTAATTGAGTCATTCCGCTCGGCGTTTTTTGTATGATTTATTGCCTCCTACGGGCACACACGTGCACACCACGTCTCACCACAGACCGCCGAAGGTAATGTCTTCTTTTTCCGACCTTTCGGTGTTTCCCGATTCTGCTCCGAATATCTACATTTTATTTTATAAACGTATTCGGCGAAACGAAATTATACACTCAAACATTTGCTCTATCTCTATCTGACGCACAAATGCCGCCTCAATTCACCACTGTTGGTGTTGCGTTCCGTGTACCTGTCGATACCTGCTCGTCTCCGATGCTTCTGTGCTGTCGTCCCAAAGCCACTTTTTTCCGTTTTTCGACCAATGTAATAATGATCAGTCCATTGGTTTGTGTGCTTTTCTGGGCTGGTTCTTCTTTTGTGTTGCTTTATGATGGGCATTGCTCTTGTCCTCTTCGCTTCTTTTTTCTTGCTTGTGCTCTATAGAACCGATGGCAATTACGTTAGGATTTGGTATTTTCTATTTTCAAATTCCGAAAATCGATGATATCCTATTGAGAGGTCACTCACAGCGACTCCAACTCCCGCTGGCGTCCCATGGGCAATCGATATTCATTGCACTGGCTCAAAAACGAGCCCCGAAAAAGGACAGAGCAAACGATGCATCGATCTATTGTTATCGATTCGTTTTCGTTCCTTTTCACAACTGCCTGGCACTCAGCATGACATGTCTACGCAACGGTATAGATTTTCAACACTCTGTATACGCAGGTATTGCTCATCGAGCAACATCCGTTTCTTGCTAGTTTCGGAAACCCGGGCGCAAAGTCTCGACATTGATGATTTTACAAGGCACAGTACCTTGTCACCCTCTATTCTACCTTCTTAGAGCTTTAGTTCTATAGAGCCGTGGCAACTTCCAAGAATAGTAGAAAACATCCCCAGCATTCAGTCTCGACTTTGGTCTGTCCTTTACCATTACCACTACAACTTATGCTACCCTTAAACCCTCATCCCCACCATAGCCAAAAAATCTACCTACCTCTTAAAACCAAATCTTGTTCCTCAAACTTCAGTACATCAGTGGCTTCGTGAAGCAACGTAACGCAACAGAACAAGTGTGTTTATGATAATTGTGTTTGCCCAAAGGATTATATCTATTTTCTGTGCGTTTACTTAAAATTTCGTGTGTGTTACGAGGACGTAAAGATGACGCTGTATCCGATCCATCATCCCATGCATCCGGCGATGCAGATTCATCCCAATCATCATTTGTAAGTCACAAATTACATCTAAGCTTACCAATTAGCTAAATAATTGGCTACAAACTCACATTTTATGTACCTTCGTACGGAACGCACGCACATCAACCAATCTTATCAATATATGTTGATCAATCGTGCGTTAATTAGTGTTAATTGACGCTTCATGGCAGGAAACGTAAACACACATTGGCAGTCATAAACCTAGCAATGCTAACCATAACTATCGAAAACCTTGACTACCTCTACATCTTCTGATGAAATTTAATGAAAAATAAAGGTGTAATAAATTTTAATTAAGTCAACAAAGCTGCAAACAGCGTCGAAAAAACAGCTATCAACGTTGGATTTTACGCATTTATTTATGTACTTCTTTGGCGGAATTCCATTTAAATTTGATTTATCGCTCAATGTCAATGCTACAAAGTCGCGAAGCGTGTGGAAGAAGAAATCCAAGAAGTTCATCGTCGATCGGAATGTCGTGTAGTATTCGTATAAATTTTAATTAAGTTGTACATCGTCGATTGGCTGAGCCTTTTCTTCGCTTGCAGAGAGCCGATTATCGAATAAATTAGCATCCTTACATCGTGTTCGCTCGTCCATCGTGGTGATGTATTAGATTTTATGTATTTTCGGGTCTCGGGCAAAGCGTTTTCGTTTTTTCCAATTCATTTCATACGAGCCGTGATTCGTTTTGCGCTGAAGTTGATGGCTGGATCGTCGAAAGTCGTTCGGGCTTTGCACATTTGAGCACTGTCGGCTCAATGTGTTGTCATCCACGCACGAATGATAAATGTCACATCAATTAGCGTGGAGTGTTTCGCGGACGTTTAATCGGTTTATTGCCTCGCGCTTGCGTGAACAACCGTATCGTGTGACAGAAATGTCTGAGACCTTCATATTTTTCATACAACTTTTAAAAAATAGCGTAAAACTTCCATTTTCATAATTCTTTTCTGTAAAAGTTAACTATACACTCTGTAGATTGAATCTGGTAAATTAAAGCTGCATGTCGTCAAGTCACATGCCCGGAATGGGCAGCAAGTAGCAGAATGAAGAACTTTGGATCGAATTCATTCGCGTTTAATTAATTATTGTTTTTCCAAATGATTGACACTCGTTTATCTAAATTGATTCGCTCTCTCGCTGCTCGCCGTCCTCTTCATCGAGCTCTTTTCGCATGCGCTGAGTGGCCTGGCACAAATGTTGATGTATTATTTATATGAGGCGGCAAACCGGCTTCGCGCACGAGACGCGCCCCGATCAATCGCCGCGCTTACTGCCCAGGCCAGGCCGGAATGGCATTTGATTAATTGGTGTGCGCAAATGGCCTGTGAATAAAACAAATATGCGATTGCATTTTTTCGCTGGCTGGTGGCAGGCCGGTCGCAAGGCGAGCTTTTGCTGAAACGCGCGTGGCATACATTACCAAGCGCCAAGCATTGTGGAAATTTTCTTCGAATATCTGGTCAAAATCATTTGCAATCGAGTTGGAGTTTTTTTATGTACCTATCAAGGTATATGAGTTGTTCTGACAAGTGATTGAATTGAAGGAGTGGTATATTTTGGTAAGTTGAGAGTTAAAAGCTATATTGAAGAAGTGTATGGATTACAAATTCGAAAAATTCTATTATGGGATCTTTAACACTTCTCCTGGTACATTCCCAGATAACTTTTAAAGCTCTGAATATAGTCTGAATAAAGTAAATTGTTAATGTAAGGAGTTTTTGATCGGTCTACATTTGTTCTGTAGACAGTTATGAACCAGCCAGACTTGTGGTTAACAATGATTCTGGACCTTACAACTGAGTATGTTATTTACAATGTCTTATGGGAAACAGTGGAAAATATAGGTATGTAAATGGCCAGATTTTCTCGAAGGAAAAGGGTGTCACGGGGTATTGTAGGTTGTGGGCAATAGTGCAGGGGTGTAAAAAGATATCTGCATCTATACTTCCGTTCGAAACTTATCGATATTTCCTCAGGATGTCCACAACTTTCGTCATCATGGGGGTATATTAAAAGAAAGTTGGGGCAGTCAGGGTCGGGGACAGGAAGCGGGACGAATAGTTAGTCCGATCGACCAACATTGATCAACTACAATTATCAATTACCTAAACTATTTCGACTTAAGTAGTACAGATTCCCTAGTATTATTGTTGCCTACGCAATTTATACTGATCTAAACTGATCTCTGATTATTATACTGAATATCTGGTATACTTATTTGTTTATATAGTGGTAGTTCCTACTGTGGAAGTCGTAATAGATTTAATTAAGACAGTCCTTAAATATTTAACAGAATATGTTTATGTACGTCGATAAGTGCAAATTGTAAGTCTTATAGAAATTATAACAGATAAATACTTGTTTAGGTTACCCCCCATTAGAAAAGAAAATATTGTAGAATGAAATGTAGCCCCATAGAAAATACCTTCAAGTTTCCAAACAAATGTTCCAAACAGTTCCTTGTATAAATCACGCAAAATCACGCAATGAAATATTATATGATTTTGACCACATACTTCAAGAAAAACGCCACTATGTTTTGCAGATATATTTGCATCTTCTATATGCGCATGCGCAACGCACTCAGCTCTCTCTAACTTTGTCGGTTGGTTGTGCGCACACGCGGAGGCCGGTGACACGTGAAATATGCGCACTTCGTGCCGCATGTGCGAATTTTCCATCTTTATGGCCGGCCTGCTCGCGTCGCGCGTTTGTTTATGTTGTGCTGGCCAGCGTATTGTGTTGCCAGCACTTCATATACTTTATTTCTTCGCTCTTCGCGCATTTCTTTCTTTTCTTTTTGGCGAAGTACGCTGAGAACCGAGCTCGCCACACGACCCAGTCAACGACGATATGGTTGGTGGCGCGATGAGATGCTGGCGAGCAAGTTGCTCACTGCACGTTTTCATTTGTTTCATAAACAATATAAAAGTTGCCGCATGAGCTTTAGCCACTTCGGCGTGTTTCGCTTGTTGCGTGGTTTTTTTGCGCTCACCCTGCTGCTTGGAGCCGTAGCTGTGACGCAGCAAGTGAGTTAGTGAGCTTTGTTCGGGCGATCCTCTCCAGCAGGGTTTGGTAATTAGTCGCTGGTGTTGTGGTGCAGCGTTGCAAGTGTGCACTCGGCCGCGACATGTGCGACGTGGGGGCATCGCTGAGTTTATATCTTCTTCAATCCCGCGCTACTTTCGCCAAGAGACGACGATAACTGCGCTGGAGGTAATTAGCATCTCGCAGGCTCATATTTGCGCAGCATGCCTGGATCTGATAAGCGAGTCAATTCTATCTAATAGAATTTTATACGTTTAGAACAGTGTTTTCCAAAGTGTGGTTCTTGAATCCCAATGGGTATATGAAGAGGCTGGCAGGACTGATTGGAGTTTGAGTTGAGACAAACCTTCAGGCGGTATCGTGTCTCACCATATACCAATTTGCGGGCCCTTTAATCCTGATAGTCTGAAATGCCCGGTTCAGGCAGCATCCGGTTAGTTATTGATCAACTACTATGGATCAACTATTGGACCAGTCCTAGTCCTCCAACTATTTTACGTTTTGCCTTATATATTTTGGGTGGATTCGATTGGAACTATGCAGGATGGATCTGAAGTGTCGTGTATCTTGGTCCTACTTACTATGGGGGAGGTAGATGATAAACTACATCCCTGGATGTATTTTTCTCTTCGGTCCAATGATATTCAACGTTATGAAAATAATTTCATGACTTCATATACATCAAAAGTTTTAGAATCTCTGGTTTACAATATCAAGACACTAAGTGCAAAGTTGTAAACGACTCTCACATATTGTAGTAACCCCTAGCCGCCAGCTAGCAACAAACATGGCTTGCACAAAAAATCCGCAATCGGTTTGATGTTCGCTTGATGTTTTATAAACACGACCGCGGCAGAGCTCGGTCGAGTTCAAAGTCGCAAAAGAAAATGCCGATAACACGATTATCAGCATCGGGGGCCGCCGCGAGTGCACGACGGGAATGATGATGATGATGATGATGGAACAAAAAACGCGAGCGCGCGAGCCCGCAACAAACGTATTGATCGTTCGGACATGTGTAATTCGTTCGATTGCACCGGCACACCGTCAAAGCCAAAGACCTTCTTCCTCTACACCGGCTGCATCCAGACTGTACACTCTGGCTCGTTGAAAGGTACAAAAAACTGCCAACAATGCGGAGGACTAAAACCGCGAAGCACCGCAATACAAAGTGTTGAGCAATACGGCTTAAGTCATTATCGTGGCGCATCCGCGCACCTTTAGTCAACAACACGTGCCATTGATGCGGCAATCATCAGCTGGCGTTCGTAGAACAATCAATATCGCCGCCGATGATTGGGTAATTTTCGCAATTGACTGTTTTCCTCATCGACCTCTATGCGGGACAGCATACGATCCCGTCTGTTGTCGCACGGACGACGCATAAAAATGTCTGGCATTTTGTTCGGCCTGTGTTCTTCTGCGCGCCGAGAAATGATCGGTCGACCTGTCATTGACAAAAACTAATCCCATTAAAAGACGTAATCCAATTATAGGAATGCCCGCGTAGTTCCACTGAGATGAACCCCGGACTCTCAAACGTGATTCGGCCGCTCTTGCTTACGGTCTCTGAAGGAAGAGAATACGAGTAGCGGAAAGAAGTGATTTTCTAAATTATATCACTTGCATTGGGACACGTAGCAAATAAGTAGCATTTACCGGCGTTTAAAGCTTGACTCTCTCGCCGCCCAATTTGGGGATAGCGGCATACACACAGTCACACATACACTTATTCAAAGAAAGACACTGCGCGAGTTTCTAAAGACATAAAATCAGTTTTTTATTCTCTTTTTGCTCTGTGGAAGCACACGCTATGCAAGTGGACCGGTTTCAAGGTCCACGCAATCTACTACACCTTATTAACGCAGCCAAATTGACCACACCTTAGTGGGGATCATAAAAATCGGATCCAAATCCATAGATCTACACTTTATCTAAGCTTTAATTACATAACTAAAACTGTCACCTACTAAACGTACGTGACCGTTAGAGGCAGCGATAAGATATGGACAGGGTACGGGTTCAAAACAACCTGTATATTTGGTATGGATTGTGTTTGAATGGATTCCTAGGTATCCCCGAGGGTCCGGTTATATATCGAACGTCTTAATTAGGCATAAATCAAATTGACAGTGCGGCGGTGCGTTCAGGACAACCGCAACCGATCCAGAGTGCAGAGCGGCACTGTCCCTTTGCTGCGTCCTCCGCACACGCAGCTCGTTTGCTCCTCGGCCGCAGATTTCAAAGTCAGATTGGCCGCCGCCAGTGTGCAGAACCAACGCCGCCAAGAGATGACTTGTTTTACAGACGAATGCGCACGTTGCGGCATCGCCTCTTTTGTTCAAACCCAGGACACATCGTGGAGTTGGAATACAGTTGGAATAATGCAATATCCACTAAGGAAGGCACTGCCACTGCCAAACTCGACTTCGTGTTCCACCACTCGTCGTGAATACGAATGTCTCAATTGAATCACCAACTAGATCACCATCCAATCAACAAACGTACATCTATAAAGACCTACAAGTTCGTCTACCTAGCTAAGAAGGAAGGCCAACTAGGAACAAACAAAGAACAACCTTGTGAGGCCTTGGGTAAATTCGTGCGTAGATTACGTCTTGTGATCCTGCCCTCTCCGTGTGCGTGCGCGGGTACCACTGGCAGATAATTCGAGTGTTCGAAGCGCGGCCAATTTTCTATGGCTTATGATTGAGTAATTATTAAATACATCTCAATCACGACCGGTCCGGTCCGAGCAAGTCCGGCGTTCGTGCAGCGGCAGCCCGCTCGCGGGACGATCACGATCTCTTCAGCACCGGCAGCACAAGCATATCTGCCTCGGTCGTGGAGGTAGTACGCCTGCGTCGAACACTTAGCACGGCTAAACCCTTCTGTCTCTTGTTCACGCACGTGCAGAATACTTAAGTTGCCAGGCAACGGCGTAATCAACAAGAGTGTCCTTTCACTCGTTCTTAGTTGGACTCCGAATGTTCAACATCCCGTGTTGAGCGTGTTGTGGAATAACTCGCTGCACAAAACTGCAGGACCATCGTCTGAAAGTCTGCTCACGTACACTCCAAGTTTCGGCGCATTTTCCAAGTGTGCAGAACTCGGCAACCTGCCAATATGTTAGCAGGGATCTTACTGTGCGTGGTCTCTGGTCCCTGGCCATCGCGGTCAGAGTAATTTCGGCGGAATATATTCGGGGCTTACTTATGTCGGGGCCTTTATATGGGCAGATTGCTTCATGGAATAATGAGGGGCTCCGGCTGCGCCGTGCGCGAGACCCTGCTATGCGGACTTAATTTCGTAATTAACAGCGAGGCGCGCAGCGCGCATGAAAATTTACTAATTGCCCGACCAACAACTGCGCAACTGAGCTCGCGGTCCTCGGCCCTCAATTAAGAGACCCCCGAAACGAATCGTTTTTGTCATACCGACCACTTGGCCATTTCACGGGAATAAAGGTCAATGCCCAATTTATATCATTCCGATAGCCAGTCGGGCCTCGCGGACAGCGCCAAACAATGCTCATAAACTCCCAGCATCAGTCGGAAGATAAACCGATGGACCCAAACAAAAAACGAGATGATCTCTTGATTGGATCGGATCGCATATACGCCGACTTCCACCAGCCAACGCCAAGCGCATTGGGCGTAATTGTTTTCCAATCTCGTTTGCGGCTCATCTGCCGCACGATTTCATAACATAATCACACACGCACACAATCCCTCGAAATGAAGTAATTATTTTCGAGGCATAACATAACATTATAATCCTCACATTTTTCTCCTCCTCCTTCTTTTCGATCGTCCTCAGCGTGTTCATCATCATCGTCGCTCCGAGACTCGGAGACCTTGTTGCCTTTTTTCATCTCTTCGCCCGGACTGTTGTTCTTCGTGTTTCATGTTTCGTGTGCTCCTCGTACCTCCACTTGGTATTTCTCTGCCTTTGTAGTCCTCCACGTCTTCGCGTCTTGTTTTTGTTTTTTCCTGCTGCTTGCTCGGACGTTGTTCGTCTTCATTTCGTGGACGCCGCACCGTGGACCCAGGGACCAACCAGACCCAGATCATACCCGATCTCCTCGTGGCGTGTTGCACGAAAACTTTTGCCCCCGTCTGCGTCGTCGCAGTTTTCAGTCCATCGGCCGAGTGTCCGTCGAAAGCCGGCGGCATTTTGTATTATAACATCTTCGACTTAACGCATACCCAAGACTGGTAGCAATCAAAGGAGTAAAAAAAGGAAAGATTGTTAACCGTTAAAGGCAGGTACAAGTCGCAGCTGAACACTATTGGTGTATTTAAAACAGTTCACAAGCTTATTAATAACATGAGCTTGATACTCAATGCCCTTCTTTCCTCGAATGGAATGGATTCTTCATGGCTACACCTCGGAATATGTATAATGGTGGTTGCGCATTCTTCGCGTGCACCCTTCTTGCCGCACCGCACCTCAGCAATCCATTGTAATCATAATCAAGCCGAGAGTGGAGAAGAGAGTATGGGACCCCGCAGGTCTCGAACGGCGTTGCTGATGATGCGCTCGTCGCACTCGCCCCACGTAGGTGCGACTGAGAGAAAAAGCATTATTTGTATAACAGGTGGTTTCAGGTGGCCGCGCCGCTTGCGTCGCCTCTTTCGCTGCGGTTCATTCGTTTACCGGCCAATCTCACACTCTAGGAGCCGAGGACGATATTGCAGTATGTGTGTAACCTTATATCAAAATTGGATTGCTCGCAAGAACAAACGACAAGGAAATTAATTCCTCCGACATTCCCGTACGCTCCACATGTTGCAGGTGACACGAAAATATGTCAACAAGGAATAGTAGATCCATGAGACGACCAAATGCCCCATCAAGGACGAACTTCAAATTCATGCAAGAGGCATCGTTACTTCTTTGTCATTACGCTCATCGTCCCCCCCGGACGTAATTCAGCTTTCCTCTGAACTTGATGGGTTAATTTGAATTGTCTTCCTCGTCCGTCAACTCCATTCGGAACCGCTCACAGCTCAATCATCTCCACCGGCCGATGGATGGATTGGTGGGTTTTCTGCTTCGGTTCTGCTCCACTCTCGCATACACCGTGCCGCGATGATTGTGTTTTATTACTCGGTGTGCGCATTGCTCGCACGCGGGATGCTCTCACTCCCAGCCTCTCTCTGCGTGGCCACCGCGCAGTGGAGAGTAAGACATTCTGCGCGGAGATTGGTCTCCGTCCGCTTGGGTGGTCGGCTTCCCCGCCTGCGCTTCGTTGGCTTTCTCGCCTGCTAGTTCTTCGCAGCCGCGAGACTGCATATGAGTGTGTTGTGCAGGACCCAAACAGTCCACCGTGGGTCCGGTCCGGCCGGCAGTCGCGAGTTCGGACTCTGAGCAGAGCGTTGGTGGAGAGTGTGTTCCGGCTGCTGCTCCGCGCCACTCCACGACGACCGTGACACGTGCGTGTGTCCGCCCTGTGCAATGTGACAGTCGTGTGACAGTTGACAGTTGCTGCAATTATGTGTGGACGTTCTCGCGATGGGATTACGCGCGCTCGTCGACGACTTGAATGCGCGAATCCACAACCAACAACAACAACAACGTCAACAACGCTGGATCAATTCCATAACATTATAATTGGTTGATATTTTGTAAGTGGTCGTCCCCTTCCCTCTTCCATCAAACAAAGCGCCAGTGCTAGTCTTGATCTCCCCCGAAAATATACTTCGGAATCTTTTTTTGGACGGTCATTGCGTGATTGCTGTTTCTGCGGTTTCACAGCCCAGAGACAATTGCAGCGCGCATTTACGCGCGAGCGCGGTGCGGTTGTGCACCGTTTTGTTGTTTTCTTGTGCGACGGGGCTCGCGCGAAGTAAATGATGATGAAGTTACAAAATCCGGTTTCTTCCACGCGCTCTCCAAACCTTGGCTCTGCAGCAGCAAGCAGCAGCCGATGACGATGGCCAAGGAGAAGAAGAGAGCTCGCATACACTCGGCGGCGGCGACCGCGTAGGGCATAATAAAGTCGTTTATCATTTTAACTTGGAACGCCCAACTGATATCCGATCTGGCTTATATTATTTTTTATGCCACACCATTCTTGCCCGATGGATTATGCCACATAGAACCACACCGCGTACCATGTATACGCTGGGTACCTACGCATTACGGCTCTCGACTGGCTCAGCCAATCCACACAGACGTATTTATTAAGATTAAGATTGAAGCGAATCGACGAAACAATGCTTCATGCTTCAAATGTTGCAATAGATGAAAATCGAAGATTAAATCGACTTTGAAATTGTAATATTGTTTCAAATGAAGTGCACACGCACACCGATTGCCGGGCGCTGGGTGGTAATCTCGACGAATGGGCAAAACGTGAGAAATTCATCTCTAACATGCCAACACCGGCAGTCACAGAGACCTAGAACAGTGCTTCTCAAAGTGTTCCCAAAATGTCCCCTCCACAGAAAAATACCACTATTCTTGCTATACTGGCCGAATATGAAGTTTCGGTGGATATCGTAGGCAATTTCTACGGAACCCTTTAGATCAGATAATTGAATATTTACCTGAAGAGTTAATGTCATTTTAGGAAATTATGGGATTACTTCACGTACCCTGCAAGAGTGACAATATGGATTTCAGGGGGTCTCAACATTTGAAGAGAGTTGAATGTTTGGGAAACACTATATTAGCTGAATAAGCTGGAGTAGTTTCTTACGAGAATTTTAACGTGAAAATAAAACGTTTTTCCTATGCTTTTAGAGGAGTGCTGTGACTTGCCTTCTCTGGTTTTATGTGATATGTCTATGTCGACTTCTGTACGCTCGACGCAGAGCAATAAAATGGTTTTGCCCCGTAGCCGTCGCTAGCGACTATTGCACACCGTGCATTCGTTAATTACACCACTAATAAAAATATAAAATTTAGTGATATATGCACGGTAGTGCTGGCCACTGCGAGCAGCATATATGGTAGTGAAATTATGACATTAGTAAAGGTTTTAAACTTGCGACGATGATGACTTACCGCCGCACAGACAGCAAAGCTGAAATGAGGAATTCGCTGCTCCTCGCGACACATCTCGCCGCTCGTAAACGGCAAAGCAATAAGCATTTTTCATTTCCCTTTTCATTTTTCGTCTGCCACTCATTTATCTGCGCTGCTGCCACGCCAGGAATTCGCCAAAGATGACCGTACAATGACGGCGAAAAGAACGCCAGGGCAAGACAGATGACTGAATGATGAAGATAAATTGCGTTTGCGATTATTGGTAGCTGAGTAAAAGACGATTTATATTTACACATAATCACTTCGCATCATCTTCTCTCCTAGGCTTCCATAATTTGAATGCAAAGCAATGCGCGGCTTTTGTGTAGTGTTTCCGTTTTTTTCGTGTTGTATTTGACAAAATTATGTGAGCGATCACGTTACATGTTACACCTTGTGAGATAGCATGCTGAGCGAGAGATTCATATAGCACTGCCATGTGCATAAAGCACTCCCATGTCCTCCGCCTTTTATTTGTTGCGCGGATGGATCGCGTTCGGACTCGGGTTTTCCTTGAATCGCTGCACGCTTCATGCTCAGGAGGACCCGGCGAGCTCTTGGGGTTCTAAACGCGATCAATGGCTGGGTGCGCGCCACACGGCGATGCTCGCGCCGAGATAAGCACACTCGTCCGGCCTCAGTGCCAGAGATGATATTTATTTGGTTGTCCAGCTACGCTCTATAGAGATGCAACAACAGTCCTGCCCAGGGACTTCCCGGGGACCAGATGTATGCTGATGATAAGACGTCTTTATTAAATTCAATATTGCGCGCTGGAAAAGAGCGCGGAAAACAGCGTTTGGCGCATGCTGTTAAATACGCTCAAGGAGGAATTTATTGGTGATAAACGTAACGTATGCGTCTGTTGTCCGTCTGCGGTTTTTTGTCGGCGCGGAGCTCGGCTTTGTCTGTCCTCATCCTCATCCCGACGCTCAAGATTAATTTTTACATCTCGTCGCAGCGCACCGCACATTTTTCAATTTCAATGCGTGCATCCATGTTAGATCTGTGACTCCCAAACGTTGATTTATTCATAAAAATTCCTTAGTTCCAAGGTTCAACTGTCTGACCAATTTTCCCATTTAATAGTATTAACCCTCCGTCCTCTCTTCTATCGTGTTAAACTAGAAAATGTACCCCGTAACTTTTCCTGGTACTGGGTGTACTTCTAAAGGTATATGTACCATACTTCAGGGACCACTGTTAGGTGTTAGTAAGCTTCATAGGTGTGTAGGTTGGGTCCACGAGACACCAGGACGATATAAAACGCACGCATGTTTAAGTACTTACTCGGTGCAACAAGGCATCGGACTTAAGACGCCGTCTGTCTTGCGCCAAGGCATATATCTATACGACTGTACTTCGGGTTGATAAACGAGGGATTAGTTTGTCTCCTTCGTATATTGATGAGGTGCGTTTCGGTTGCACACACACACAAAGGCAACTTAAAACGCAACTTTAGTCAAGTACAAAGCAGGTTAGAAAAACGTGGGAATCGACGTGCTTGCTAGCCGCACCGTTTTCGAGGCGTTTACCTCCAAATGTCACGTAAAATACAACCTGATGCACATCCCAAGGCAACAAGGCAACCACTCTTTGCTTAAGTCACTTTATTCCCAAGTCCGTGGAAGTAAACGTTTGAAAAATTAAACTCATTTGGCGTTTTAAATCTTAATTGCTTGACTAAAGCAGGATGTGGAATTCGGAATTGGTCCTAGTCTCTTAAAGCGACTTAAATGATCGGGAGTCAATTAAAGCGGCGATGACCACTCGGATCGCATACACACACGTATACAGATTCATCGGGCACGCCTGGCATTTTTAAGTCAGCTTCAAGTTAAGACAGCCACGTATACACACATACAGCCGGACGCACACCACACTTCAGGGCCCTCTTAACCAATGGGTCTTAAATCGCGCGATAAGGTCCTATTAACACCTACGGTCACGTGACTCGCGCTGGTCGGTGAGCGCTTATCGCGCGCGAGCGCCTTCCACCGAGCATTTACTTACTTACGTGCGCGGCCGTGGGCTTAGAGGCTTGGAAGGTAAGCCAGTTACTTACCTCCGTGGAATGACCACTCGACGAAGGGTGGGTCTCTTAATTGGCATATCTGATGTGCGGCAATGGATTACACATCGATGCAAAACTTCATGAGGTTCATACACTCATCGTGTTCGTTTTTATTATACGTGTGTGTATATGTGCGTTTGTGTGGGTCATCGGGTGCGCATGCTCTCACGATTTAGCGACGCGCGCACGCGCGTATAAATATTGACGCTCGATTAAGTTTTAACGTAGCAAGGTGAAGGTTTTAAGCCTTAATTAGTCGCCGTTGGCAGGCAGATGTCGCCGCCTTAAATACCTAAGAGCCCCCTTTTGTAGGACACCGTCAAAAACTATAAGCTACTTAAGTCAAATCCAATTTCTACATATGTAAATCGGGGTATGGTTGCAACAGAAATTTCACAAAATAAAAATTGTATTTTATCGACAGTTTTACGCGTTCACCTACGAAAGAAACTGGTTCAAATTCGACATTTGTTTAAAGTGCGTTAGGCTCGCCGACGATTAGACACGTTTGAGCAACCGATAAAATGCTCGCCGAGTGTTACTTAAGTCACTTAACTTAACGGTCGAAATCGGAGGTGGCATTTTTGAGATTCGCAGCCTTCTCTTCTCTCTACCTGGTGCCCTGTGCTCCAGGTAGACCCGTGGCCGTTGTGAGTATAGAACGAGCGACTCTTTTACAATAAAATCGCCCACGCCGACGGTAACCCGATGAAAGGAGAAGAGAAACAAGCGGCATGGCGCGACCATCGGCACGCCAGTGTCGCGATAAGCGCGCGCAAACCGTGCACGTGAGACATAAAATAGAGTAGTGCAATTGACAGGCCACACCGCCGAGAAATCGTTCATTTCTCAAAAGCGTGCACTTTTCCAAGCCTCGCGCTTGTGGTGCTTGCGATACTAATACCACGTTTTATCATCGCCAACAGATAGCGTTCTGCTAGAATACCCTAGATGGCGCTGCACTGTTCTAAAGCGCCTTAGATGGCGCTGTGGTGCGCTCACGCCGTGATTGAGTCGAATAGAAATCGCATTAATCAGCCGCAAGTGGTGCGTGAATTGCTCGCCCTGTCGAGCATCATTTGCACTCCGCTTCGTTAAGCCCGGCCGGCCGACCGAATTGGTCTTGTCGTCGGCGTTTGCGCACCAAGCGCTAAATAAATAGAGTGCATATAAATTATTCAAACGCTCGGGATTGTGCGCAAGTTTGCGGGCCGGAGCGCGCGCAAACGCGCCTGCATTATGCATTGCACATTTCGCATTCCGCACGCTTTATTTACTTACGGGGGCCCCGTTGAGTTGCCTTAACTTGAGACGCTTGCGCTTTGCAAAGCGCATGTGTGACTGCACGCTCGAATCCGCATTTATTGACGGTTGCGAACGAAGAGAAAAATTAAGTAACTCTGCCCAACCAGTGGCGGCTCGTATGTTTTTTTTTACTAGACAAAAAAATCTGCCAAATGTTCAATTAAGACGGAAAAGTTAAAAATTGAAGAAGTAAAACGTTTAAAAGAGTCCAAACTATGGTATATATAGTTTCATAATCTTGTTCACGCTTGTTTGCAGTTATCAGCGTCAATTTCAACTAGTCACAATACCATGGTAACTCCAGTCCAGATTTTGAACGATTTTTCGAATGCCATGATCTGCATCCATGATCTCTGAAACCGAACCGCCACTGGTTTGCAATCACTAATATAAGCAAACATAGGGCAGTTCCAGTATTGAGCTTTCGAGGAGCTTTCGTTTGAGGTTATGTTCATGTCTCGTTCGTGGTGGAGCGATTGAGATACGCGGGGGCGTATGTTGTCCCTGTCGCATTTACATTTACAATGTCGAAGGAAAACCGTGGCGACGGTTTGTTGCTGTTTTCACTCCGCAACTTCGTCTAATCAGCATGCTCGCAACCTATGTGCGATCTCTATATGTGTATATATATGTACATAACCTATGTGCGTGTCTATCTATAACTGCATGTACTCGCGTGTATGAGAGAGTGGATGTGAAGAGCCAGAGTGCACGCATGGATGCAATCGATGGAATTCGCATAAACCAATTTATGTGCAGCACGCATGTGTCGAACGTCGTGCGTTGCACGGTTGTTATTGCTGTTTACTCGCGTTTGTAACGCATTTGTCACTTGTCACTCGTGGTCCGTCTCTCTGGGTAGCCGTTCGTCGTTTTGAATTATGCGCAACATCACTCCAAGTCACACAAGAGCACTGCCAAGCACACCTATATATTCGAGTTGATATTGCGTCTGCACACTGTGCGCCATCCGCGATAGAGACATGTTGAGCAATTTGCGCCACTTACGCCACCTTGCGGCGGGTAGCTGCCACTTGACTAATGATTGTTTGTTTTGCGTGTTTTTGCAGAGTGAGTGGGAGTCCTGGCGGCGGACTGCAGTTGTTGGGAAGGGAACTCCATCCCGCCTACCGCCTGCCACCCCACATGGAGTACCTTTATTCGCTGCAGCATTCGACGGCCAATATACACGGTAAGTTGTTGTATATCAATTTACTCAAGTTTGATGATAAGTATTATTACCCCTTATTCAAAAAGTCGTCGATTATGATAACAATATTATTATGATTTAACTTCTATCGTTTATATTTTCTATCGTATAATGTTCCATCCAATAATATTCACGGAGCTTCACTCAAGGTGCTTTAGATGCGTAAGTAAATGATAAAGACATGTTTTGAGTAAATCTTTCACTTTATAACCATGAAGAAAATTTGAAAAAACTTAACTGCATCAAATTAACGAGAACAAAACGAGTTTATAGTAATATGATTGAAAAATAGCACCATATTTTCATGTCATTAGGTAATATTATACAAAATAGGTTAGATTATTTCTAAACAATGGAATATGAGTAGACCATTGCCCACGATACATAGTTGTCACTTGCATATCCCCTTAACAAATCCCCCAATTTAAGCATACTTTGCTGTAGCGCCAAGCATATCTTGCCGAACTCTGCGTCCGTCCATCGTAAACGTCAAAGCAGCACCATGGTTGCACACAGTTTTTATAGCTCTATACGCAAGCTTCGCTGGACTGCATGCGTCTTATACACACATGCACTGGGAGGGATATTTTAATATCTAATAAAATAATGCGCGCTCGCTGGCTCTCCACGCGCCCAGCTTGATATTATTCCGGCGCGGTGCTTGCCCGCGAGATTCATACAATAAACTATACGATTTTATTGTTTGACGTTTATTTACACGTGTGTAGCATGTGCTCGTGCGGCTTTCGATTTTCAAGTCCAATTCCGAGGTCTCGAAATCGCCTCGAATTCGATCTTTATTCAATTTACGAAGCGACCGCACCGCTCGTAAAACGCAAACAACGCCAGCTTACACCAGCTTTAACATTGCCCGCAAAGGCACACCCGTGTGATCCTAGCGTAATTGCTTGCGTCGAATCATCTCATATAAAATCTAAGGATTTTTTAAAAATTTGGTAATTCTTAATATATTCGATTATATTTTTCATAATTGGATAGGTAATTGATAAGGTAATAATCTGTCTGTCAAGGAAATTCATACATACCTAACCTTTATTTTGACAAACACTTACAAATTGCCTTCTTCCTTCAGATGCTCCCACGAATCATCCACATTTCCACATATCACACACTTGACATACTCCTCTGCCATCCCTACTTTTCGACCCGTCTCCCCTCTCTCGCAAGCTCCAGCGTTTCTTTACGATTCTAATTCCTATGAAGCATGTGTTGCCTTTTCTTCCTTGCTCCAACCATTGAACGACTTTTTTCGAGTATTGTTTTCACACATATCTCTTTGGCAATTTTCTTTTCTTCTTCTTGGAATTGTCGCCTCGAACTTTATGCCTAAGCAAATCTGAGCTATTGCATATAATCTAACTTGGGCTCTTATACAGCTATTAGCAATTACGCTACGATCACATGTGTCGAAGACACGATATAAGCCATGCATTGGGATTTTCCCTCCTGACGATTATATCGCATCATACTCAACACCGGCCACAAAATCCCTAAGATTACACCAACCACAACGCGCTAATTGCGTAATAATTGAATGCTTAATTATCCTGGAGCACAGGTGGCGATTGAATACTCGCGAGCAGTGGCGCGATGTCGTTGATGGTCAATGGGCATTCCTGGCTGCGTTTTCCATCAAACGCCGGCTGGAAAACAGCGTAAATAATGTTTTATTTGAGCGCTTGCCGCATTAATAGACTCATTTCTTATAATAGCGCGCTCACGGCACACAGTTGTGTTGTGTCGACTATGTGTGTGAGTCGGCGAGGAAACGCCAGTCGCGCATTCAATTACACAAAGTATTATTAGTATTCCAGAAGCGCGACGTGCGTTTCGGTGTGTACATGAGCGCGCGCGAGCGCACACGCACTCCTTCTGTGCAGCTTCACCTCGTTACCGATGCACGACGAATATAATAATAATCAACTCCACACACTCACTCCGTCGCCCGTTTTGTCCGGCACCGGATATTCATGTAGGTAGGCACTTGGGTCGGCTTTTATTTCAGAGCCAAAACGCTTTTACCATACCTGCGCCCGCATACTGATATCAAATTTATGAAAATCTTCTAAGGGCGTACAAAAGTGGAGGAAGTCTTTTTTGTTTTTCCTGTTTTATTGTGATGTGAGTGTCGGGATTAGTTGATACCTCCAAGCGTCACGTTCATCTGCAGCTCAGAAGTTCTTAATGACAAAGGATGAATTGTAGGGAATGTGCGTTCTATAATTACTTCAAAATTATGATATCCGTTGGACATTTAACTTAACATTTATTTTTTTGATTGTTGCCTTAGTCTTTGATTCATAAAATCTTTTGAGTGTTTGTCCTTTCCAATTTCCAATTGGAGCCTAATGATTCATGTCCTCTAGCTCCTTTTGTTTGCCTTGTAATCCTCCTTCTTGTTCAGAACCTCAGAATTGCGCAGAGCGATATGAATACCTCAATTCAATTCGGGACCAACACACATCTGCTACTGCGTGAACAGTGAACATGTGATCATCTTCCAATTATTCCTGTCTTGTACCTTTATTGCCCTTTATCCCAGAGGTTTCCAAGCTTTTCTTTCTCCTTGTCGTCCATATACTATTTAGAAGTACATTTCTTCTCCTATTAGCTATTATCTAAGGTTCGCCATTACAGGCTTAGACCCAAAGTTATTGTTGTTTTAGCTTTCGTCCAGAAGTTTCCTATATTATTGAATTTTCATAAGGAGTTGCTTGGTCTTGATTATCTCTCGTATCACTCCTGCCATCTCCGATTCTGACAAGTGGAGCTTGTCATGTTTTGAGGGCCACAAGTTTTACGGATATTTTTTATCTGTCGATTGTTTATTTACACTTTATATGTGGATTTGGATGTTACAAATTTTTTGAAGGTCCAATTTTATGTGTTTCGACTATCCTGGGGACATCATTCAACGATGTCTACCAAAGTTAATTCATGTTTTCTTGCACTTCGATGTGCTTGGTATGGCTGCAATAACTATCATAAATTACCTGGCTCTAAAGTTCTAAAGACAAGATATCTTCTTTATTCCAAGGTTTTGAATATAAAGTTGCTTGATCATTAGAAGACATTGTAAGAAATATAGTATATGGAAGACAAAGGTCTCAGCTTCAATCCCCCTAAACACTACAAAAATAAGACTTCAGCGTCGAACAATCAAGTTCTTAATCCGTTTGGGATCATCAAATGATAAACTTGCAACTAACTACTCGTACATTAAACAACTATATCTCAAAAAATCACATTCACAAAATATACTTGGCACCATATTCAGTGGCAACCATCTTACATCACCCCAGTGTTTACTTAGCCTCATTGTAGTCGTAGGAAAGACGGAAGAAATTAGAAAAAACAAGTGGCACGTGTGCCAGTACGCCGGCTGTTTTCCACGGACACTAATAATACGCCTAAAATTAACGCGTTCGAGGGCATTAAGAAGTCGTCATGATGTCGCGTGCACAACAGCTCGCCATGCCCGCGCACCGCTGACAGATTAAATTTACTCGAGCGCATCTTTCGTGTCGGCGACGCCACGCCATGCCCACTAACGCGCGAGATTACAAAACGTAGCATTTACGAAAATCGCCCGCTGTCCGAACGGTTTGCCCCCGCGTTCGCATCTGCGCCTGACGACGAGACACCTCAGCACGGTAGATAAATATAAATCGCAGATTCTTCACCCAACCGATTATTAATAAACACACACATGGATATTTACGCAGTCAGCCAACCTGGACAGGCCACAGCCTCACGGCGTATAATTCAAAATTACATCTTTGCGCCGCAATGGCGATGCTAAATTAGGTACGGATCAAAACCGGCGGGCTTCCAGTGTGGGAAATAATTTTATTCGCCGACCGAAGTTGAAGTAAAATTAGATTAAATTTATTCGTCGCGTCGCATTGCACGTGTGCACGCAGACCGCGGCCGGTGGACGCTCTGCGAGACGATTCCATTAAGGCGGTAATTAGAAATTTAATAATCCCTAGCGTCGTAAATTCGTTCCTAATGCGGTGTGCGGAGTGTAGTGGACGACGCGCACCTGAGCTTTTCAGTGCTGCTCAGCGCGCGTACTCGCGCTCAGCGCACTCGCCGTGCACGTTTATTTACATTTTGTTTTTACGCACATGCGGCCCGCGCCCGCGCACTGCGTATTTATTTACGCGAAGGGGGCTCTAAATTGAACCCAACTCGGTAGTAAAATCATTACGAGCGATAATTATATCTTTAGAAACGGCCAAACTAAGCGGTATGCGTACAATACACAGGATGTGTATGTGTTGAGTCAAGAATGGGGTTCCCCAGCTGATTGGCGCCAAGCGAGTTCTGGCTCGTAGACATCCAGTAGATGGCGTATGCACATGTGCTGAACACGCGGCTTCCACGCGTTTTACAATGTTTAAAAAAGAAGCAAACAAGCACTGAATGTACGTAGTGCGTTGACTTGACTGATTGACTGAGAAACAGAAACGTCAGCGATGCGCTTTGTCATTAATTTTGGTTTAAAGACATTAGCAGAGTTGGACTTGCAATTACTATGATTCTTATAATCAGTATTCCTTACAAACAATTCCTTTCCATTTCAAAATTCTTCTGTGTTGGAAGGTTCGAAAACGACTTCATAAGCTGTTCAGTGAAACCATCAGGAAGGACCTCCTCTAAAATCAATTTAATTCCATCAAATTGCTTATTCCGATCAAACTCTCAACATCAGTAATCTTAATCATTACTTCTATGTATACCATCTTACACCCTAGGCTTGATTCCTAGCCTAGATAGTTCCCGAGAACTAAGGGACACAATCAATTTCTTCTGACCTCTGAGGAGTTCTGAGTTCAAATATTGACCGAGATATTGGTCTTCCAATCACTTATGATATAGTTTTTAATTTGAATTAAATATAGTTAATACCTCTATTATTTTCTTCCGAAATTCAGAATGAATCCTATGGATATCTTTGTTATATGTTTATGTCCTTTTTACAGGGTTGGGTTTATCCCCGGAGTATCTACACCCGGCCGCCTCGACATTGGCGAGTAGCGACTACCCCTTCAGCATCGATGGCTCAAGACTGAACAGTCCCCGGCCGGGCTCGATCCGTGCCTCCAGAAAGCGTGCGCTCTCCTCCAGTCCTTACTCGGACTCGTTCGACATCAATTCAATGATCCGCTTTTCGCCGAATTCGCTTGCGTCTATCGTTAATGGTTCACGTTCGTCTTCGGCGAGTGGCAGCTATGGTCACCTATCAGCGGGGGCACTCAGCCCCGCGCTTAGTATGCACCACGGCGTTCATCTCCAGCAGCTTCAAGCTCATCTTATGCGCAGCGCCGGGTCACTGCTCCCGCTGCCTCCGGCTCCAACTGCACCACATCCCATGTACTCCCTGGGCCACCATCCCCTGCACGTCACCTCGGCGACGGCAAACAGCCAAAAGACTGATGCGCTCAGCATGCGCAAGAAATCGGACGCGAATACGATCATCTCAGTAGATGATGGCGTGCGAAAGCCGAGGATCAAGAAGGAGCCAAATTTGGTGCCTTCATGTAATAACAACGACGTTGGGGGAGATCCGGGCGATTTGAAAGATGAGCCCGGTGATTTCATCGAGACAAATTGCCATTGGCGGGAATGTGGCACGGAGTTTCCCACACAAGATGACCTTGTCAAGCACATCAATAATGATCACATCCATGCGAATAAGAAATCGTTCGTCTGTCGATGGGAGGGATGCTCACGAGCAGAGAAACCCTTTAAAGCACAATATATGTTAGTGGTGCATATGCGTAGACATACCGGGGAGAAACCGCACAAGTGCACTTTCGAAGGATGTGTCAAGGCCTATTCAAGACTGGAGAATCTCAAAACTCATCTAAGGTCCCACACAGGGGAGAAACCATATACTTGCGAATATCCCGGTTGTTCCAAAGCGTTTAGCAATGCTTCGGATCGGGCCAAACACCAAAATCGCACACATAGTAATGAGGTAAGCAATAACGCTTCATATGTTCAGAGCAAATTTTAATAATCCCAAATCATTGTTGCTTTGCTATCGTTGGATTTGCGTAAGTTTATCAATTCCTCCTATATAATATATTTCGATTATTATCTAATTCGTTCTCTTCGTTTCTGTTTAGAAACCCTATGTTTGCAAAGCACCTGGTTGTACAAAACGCTATACCGATCCAAGTTCCCTACGCAAACATGTAAAAACCGTACACGGGGCTGAATTCTACGCTAACAAAAAGCACAAGGGTATCGATGGTGGTTCCGACGATGGTCCTGCTGGTTTGGACTCGTCCCCGCGTAGCGAGGATATGCAGAGTCACAAAACCGCTAGTCTCAGTTCACCGAGCATCAAGTCTGAATCAGACGTCAACTCTCCCAGCCATCAACAACAAGGCAGTCCACTTGGAGTTACCCAACTTGCAGGGGGCTTCGGCGACGACCTTGCAGACGCGGGCATGCAAAGGACCGGCGGACCACTGGACGATCCCGCATGGCCATACGACGCCGAAGACCTGGAAATCGACGATCTTCCAATTGTGCTACGTGCGATGGTACAAATCGGTTCGGATCGAGGAGGTGGCGGTGGTGGAATGGGCATGGGTGGAGGTGGTATGGCGAGGAATAGACTGAAACCTCGTCTTCAGGCAAAACCTATTATGCCATCACTTCCACCTCCATCAGCGGGCATTCAAAGGAAAACGTTAGGAATTACGGACCTGAATCGAAGGATCACCGATCTCAAAGTCGAAGGTGGTGTTCAACCTGCTAAAGGACAAATGGCAGATGTGCATACGCGATTACAGCCGATCGGTCAAGGTCACACTCAGACGCAGATTCGTCGTGATAGTAATTCCACCGTTAGCTCATACTATGGCAGTATGCGCAGTGCGGATATGAGTAGGAAGAGCAGTTTGGCTTCTCAAGCTTCCAGCATGTTGCGACCAGTTGCCGGACCCAGTTCCTTCTACGATCCTATTTCAGCTGGTAGCTCAAGACGATCAAGCCAACTTTCCACGGTCACCACCGGAGGAGTTAGTGTACCTCCTCCACCACCATCCCACTTACTGGCAGGCCAACTGCAGAAACTTCAAGCTAGTGGTAACAAACCACCAACACCTACCAGTAATTTGGTCCTGCAGGTAAATTGTTTAACAAACTCTGCTAAACTATTAAACTAAACCCAGAGAGCTGAAACAAATCTTTATTTTTTACAGACGCAGAATGTTTCCTTGCAGCAAACTGCTCTTCAACAGTCCTGGTTATCAACCGATCTCTCCACAGTCCGGCAATCTACCACAACGACGCATAGTACCGACACACGCAGAATGTCTGAACCTTGTCATACGCTTACGGACCGAAAGAGTCCACCACCACGGCCATCATCGGTCACCCTTTCCCCACTCAAAGGCTCCTGTACAGATCTGCACCCCAACCAGGCGGTGGTGCTCGATGAAGTAGGCGAGGGTGAGATGGTCGAGAACAAACTGGTCATTCCCGACGAGATGGTGCACTACCTGAACCAAGTCGCCGATACACAGAACGACTTCCCCCCAGCACCATCCTGGAATGATCAGAAACCAGTACCCAGCCCCAATGTACAGCAAGTAACGCAGGCCTTCAACCAGACTAGCGTACTCTCCCCAGCATCAAACGCAAATCTTATGCCCGCTTCCCCAGCGAGCAATCTCAATCAAATGATGCCCTCACCAGCATCTAATCTTAATCAAATGATTGCATCTCCGGCATCTAATATGAATCAAATGATTGGCTCACCAGCGAGTAACCTGAATCAGATGATGCCATCACCATCATCTACTTTCAATCAGATGATGCCCTCCCCATCATCGAACTACATTACGAACCCGTTGATTTCGCCCGGCGTGCAAAACGTCCAGAACGTACCTGCAGTCGGTGGTATGCCGCACTCTCCCGCTTCGAACATAAGCCAAATGATGCACTCACCGATGTCGATGCAATCGCGATGTCACTCTCAGATGCTCTCGCCCAGTTCCCACAACAACGGGATTATGAAAAGTCCCGCGCATTGTACAAACAACCCGCCAATGTACAGCATGAATCAGCATAATTGTTACAACGTTCAACAACAGCAGATGGCGCAGCAACAGCACAATCACAACAACTGCTACATGTGGGAGAATAACATGCAACAACAGCAACAAATGTCGCAGCAAAATATGTGCCAATCGCGAAATTATCAGTGTCGACCACCATCTAGTGCAAGTTTTGTTAACTACTCCAATCATGCAAGCCATAATCATGGACATACTGCTCACAACGGGTGTGGTCAGAATTATCAACAACCCCCTCCAAACTATTGCAACTCGACATACAACTGCCATCCCAATGAACCCCTTGCCTCTCCTGCGATGGCAGCTCCTGCTCCCAACGACCTGGTGAATGGTCAGCCCCAGCAGGCGCAAATGGCGCGACCGTGCAACCAATTCGACAATTGCTTCCCGCAGCGACAAATTCAGCAACAACCCATGAACAACTGCAATTGCCAAAACGCGAATATGTACAAATTCCCTCACAAAAGCGGGGAGATTCAATGCAAGGACATTAGTCAGTCGCAAATGTCTCCCGGAATTATCCAACAACAACAAGGAGGACCAGCTACTCCCGCCACCAGCGTGCAACCTGTGGCGATGAGGCAAGACACTTACCAACGTACCCTCGAGTATGTGCAGAACTGTCAGTCATGGGTGGGTTCTGGCCACAACAACAACGAACTTGTCACCAGCAGCACGCACTCCCTGGCGGCAAAGTGCGCCGAAACGGGTAGCTCTAACATGATCATCAACGACATGACCTCGTCGCTTAGCTCCCTGCTGGAGGAGAACCGCTACCTGCAAATGATCCAATAACTGCGCCACTTGCAGAAAACAATGAGTACCTTGTGATATTATAAGAAATTACTATTTTTGATAAGAGTAATTAAGGATTGCGATTCATCATAGTTTGTCGAGGATTGTATATGGCTTTAACCGAACGAAAAATGTCTAGAAAGTTTTAATTTTTTTCTGCTGATGTGATGGAAACAAAAAGGCTATACGTGATTGCAGGCACATAATTTGGCGGGCATACACGATGTAAATTTATGTTTTAAAGCAATTTGAAGACTGCAGATCTCAGAATGTTAGTATGTGTTTTTCTTTCTAATTAAGCCATCAACTGCCATCTATTGTTGTAATTGTATAATAAACAAAATTTTGTAATATTTTTATATATAGAAAAGAAAGGAGAAGGCATTTTTGAAAGAAATTTGATTTTTATTGCAATTTATAAACACAAAACTTGTTACATTTTTTATTTAATGCGTCTAATTGTAAGTAAATCTGACTATTACTGTAAATATGCGTTTAAGGACTTACTGTATTGCTTGCAAGATACATGCAGGATTATTGAATTTACTTAATATACAAATAAATTAAGTGCTGAATAAAGAACTATAGGACTTATTAATTGACCAATGAAATGGTAATATAATAGTAGATAGAATCCTATTAAACCGAAATTCTAACCTCACTTCATTTATTTGCTGCAGTTTTGCAGAAAAGCCGGCATAGAGGCCGCGATTATAAGTTTATTTAGATTATTATTTCTACCTCATACCCGAAGCGTTCTACCACCGTGAGGTATTAATGGACATGGCAATATCATGGCTGGCGAAGCAAAACCCACGAATATAAATCAAGAACAACCATGTGTAGTTATCATAAATGGGTGGACGTAGGAGATTCATTTGGGGGAAGACAAAAACATTCGGGAATAAACGTCCTGATTTTGTCGCAGTTCGCCGGCCCCTTCATAACATATCTCTCAAACACCGAACCTGAAGCTGCGGTTTTTATTTTTTAAGCCGCATTTTGAAAAGATTCGGATATTTAGAGACCTTAACCTCGCACATTTGTTCACGAAATAAACAAAAACAGGCAAAAAATAAATACGAAAGTCTCAAATTTTAAAAATTAAAATAATCTCAGGAAAAGTCTGGAAATTAACAATTCAAAAAGTATTTAAGACATCAATATAATCATCACATTATTAAACGTACCTGGAAGAATAAAAATTCCTCCAAAATAAAAATATAACCCAATCGAAATACATATTTAAGACAAAATTGGGAAAAAGCATTCCACATTATATGGCATTAAGAAAATCATATTTTACCAAGGACGTCCAAAGTTTCCACGTCCCCGTCCTCGATATGGACGAAAACCACCTGGACCCCCACGACCACCACGACTGAATGGCCCGCCATGTTGAAATCTCCCGAATTTTGAAGGTGGAGGTCCATAATTATCACCTCTGCCGAAGGTACGCTCACGTGGAGTCATTCTATTGAATCCGGCACGTGGTTGCACCACTGGCTGTCTCTGAATCTCATAATTACCAGCCTCCAATGAACACAATTCACGAATTGTGTCAATAACCTGTTAAAAGGAACGATATTACTTTCTACGATCATCAAAAAACATATTTATACAGATTCGGACCCTATTGGGGACGCTTTATAAATAAATGAAGAAATTTAATTATAACTTCCGATATTTTATGAAACGCCTAATCAATACCTAACTATTTATTGCTCAATCAATTCAAATATCTTGAATGAAATGTCTGCCCAACAATAAGGAAGTTTAGTTTAGCAACAATCATCAAATATGGATATCGTCAATATCGCTAAATATCAGGTGGAAGTATTGGTACCGATACTTTGTTGACTGCTATATATTGCAACAATATATACTTGAGAGATTACCTGTTTATCATGATCCGGCATATCTAATATACATTCTGGTTCCTTTGAATATTTCGTCACTAAATCCTCCAAAGCTGGACGTAAAGCAACAATCTCCGCCGCAATCACAGGATCCATATCAAAATTAATCCAATTATCAAGTCTTACAACGCCTTCAATCCACTCGACTTTCCTACTTCCAAAAAGTAACAAATGAATCGGTGAAACCATGGACATCTGCTTGCATGTGACCGCCCCGCTGCGAATCTTCTCGCCAAAGACGAAAAACGGAAATTTGAACGTCTGCTCCATATTACTGCAGTTTACTGACGTGCGATGTATCAACGCGGCTTTACTCTCTGTTGTAAGGACTCTTCGCTTCTCCTTGTGATAGCAGACATTCGGATAGAGACCTGAACACATCAACGCCATTACCATATCCAGGATTGCATCCGGCCCAACAGTATTTAGGGCATACCCTTGCATGGACTCATCCGGGAAGCCGGAATTCGTGAGAATATCGTGCAACTGCCGTTTGGCATCCCAAGTGACACGCATTGTCGACAAGCTGATGCCTTTATATTCACAGAAGCTCGCCTCGGCGTCATCGCCACCGGCTCTGGCATTCTCCCACATCTCGAAAGCAGTGAGCATCGCCACATGATCAGAGCAACGATCGCCTCCTAGAGCCTTTTGATGGAAGCTCAGCCGACGATGGCCTTCGTTTAATGTGAAAATCTCGGGGAAGGTCGATGAATTCGCAGCCATTGTTGCGAGAGGTGCGCCAATCATAAAAATACAGCCGAGAACCATCATTTTACCTAAAGATAAAAACGAGAAAATACTTGAATATCGCAGAAAATAAAACCAAGCCGCTAATGTGCATTACAGGCTTATAAGAAATCTGATTATTTGCTCATTTATATGGGCATACCCTAATAGTAATAGTTCTTTTTTTTCTTCTTCTCTATTGCATTGTAGCCGTTCGAATTTTCTTGAGCCCTCTTCCGCTAGATCTTAAGATCGTATTCATAGATATCAAAACCAAATAGCTTAAAGATTTTTACTTACCCAAGCGTGGTTCGATCGCCATCCTTGCTAAAATACGTCCTAACGGTGTAAGCTCATCATTATGATCAAGACACTTCATCTCATGAAGCATCACCTCCGCCTCAATAACAGCATCGATCGGTGGCGGTTCAATAGCCTTACTCAAAAAATGCCCAATTGCACCCAATCTCAGCAGCTTAATGCACAAGCATAATTCGTGTAGTGGTGAACGGAACATCTCAGGCGTCACATGCTCCTCCATCTTCTCAAATCTTGCACGAGTACATAAATGGTAGCAAAACCCTTCACGTACGCGTCCAGCTCTTCCCTTCCGTTGCTCCAAATTCGTCTTCGATGCCCATGCCGTCACATAACTCGTCATATTATTATGTGCTGTAAACATCTTCAACTTAGACTTGCAACTATCAATCACATAAACGACATCATCGATTGTAATAGAAGTTTCGGCAATATTTGTGGAGAGAATCACTTTCGTCACATTCGGCGGAACCGTTTGAAACACACGTCTCTGATCATCTCTTGGTAGTTGTGAATGCAGAGGAAGGATTAGATAATTTGGCCCACCAAAGACTTGATGATTCTGCAGATTTTTCATTAGTGCAAAGATTAAATTCCAACCGGGGAGGAAAATCAACACGGCACCGGGTTGATTCCTGGCTTTGATCTGCATTAAAATCGCTTCAATCAATTCAAAGCATACTTCTTTCTCCGAGAGGTTCCTAAGTACAGTTTTCGTTCGATCAGAGTACTGCGCGCCCAGTTGATTAGCGGCACGCTTATTCATATCTTCATCGAATTCCGTTGATGGGGCGTCATCTTCGTCAAACTTGCGTTTACGGTCAGTGGGGAGGACGAAATTAGATTGTTGAATGGCATCCTCGAGAAAGAATTGCGACACGGGGAACGTGCGTCCTTCGATTTCGATAACGGGACAGTTGTTGAAGTATTTGCTGAATAGGGTAGTGTCAATCGTAGCCGACATTAAAATTACACGGAGGTCTGGATAAGTGTGGACCATATCACGTAAGACAACCTGTAATAAATATTGATGCATACTTGGTACCAACGTTTTAAAAATTTCTTAGGATAAAGAAAAGCAAAATTTTTGAAATAACATATTACTCTCAATGTGTTCTAATGTGTCTCATCTTTCTGATGTACCTATTGCCTTCTTAATGGATGAAAATATGCAATGTAAATGCATATTCGATTACTTCTCCGTTAAACCAATGTTTCTATACGATAATAACTGTAATGGGGCAACGCCGTTCCATTAAGGTCCCAAGAAATGAGTACAAAATTTCGAAAATAAGTTCTTTCGGATCTATTAGGAGTATTTTTAAAAAAGAAGAAAAAAAGAGTTAAAAACTCTTCAATTGAGTATAGTTTGTCATCTTATTGAAAGACTTATAGAAAAATACCACCTACGGTTGCTGGATGTAACATATAATTCAAATATAGGGGTGCTTTACGGCGTTTAGCCTTTGCACTTGCAGATGTTTCCCTTAAAGTAGTACGTCCATGAAGTCTACTAATAATTAAAAAAAACTAAGTGAAAAAAAAACTTACCAGAATAAAATCGCTGTTAACATCCCGTTCGTGTATCTCATCCACAATAACATGACTAACACCCCTTAAGCCACCTTCAAGCTTCCTCAGAAGTACACCAACCGTGCAAAACAGGATAGACCCATATGGCCTCGGAAAAAGACTTTCAAAACGCACCGAATATCCAACACTCTGGCCAATCGCCTCACAGCGTTCATAAGCAATGCGTTCCGCCACCGAAATCGCGGAAATCCTCCTAGGTTGAGTCACCGCCACATTACACCACGCTCCTTGACCACTCGAAATATAATCATCCAAAATATACTGACAAATCTGCGTCGTCTTCCCACATCCTGTATTTCCCTTGATAATAATCACGGGATTCTCATTAATAGCCTGCATCACCGCCGCTTTCGCATCGTGAACCGGCAACTTTGCACAAATCTCTCGCCTCTCACGGAGTTCCAAATCATGCTGATTACGGTCACGCATATTCGCAGCCAACTCATCGCTCAGCTTCTCCAATGGCGTTGTGGAAAGATACCCTTCATCAATGTTACAATTAGTCCAAACGTTCCAATTCATAATTGGTGGCGACCACGAAACTACGCCATCACCAAACGATTTCTTATCGGTGATATGATCTTCCTGTGCCTTCGAAGAGAGGAGCGAGAAAGGCTCTTCTTTCACTGTCTCGCCAGTTACTGGATCATTTAAATTTGCCTGTGGGCGATTATTATGTGGTGGTACAACTGGTGTTATATTCAAATTGCCAAGACAGGTTTTAACTTTGCCTCTTAAATCTGGGGAGATGTTTACTTTGTAAGGCTCGATTGTCCCCGCTGATTTATCCTTCTTCAAAGTTCCTGAGAAGGCTTCAATTACTTTAAGATGATACAACTGACGAACGATCGACAACGCACAGGATTTGCTCGCCGTCTGTTTATTCGAACCAGACTCACGTCCTGTGATTGTGCGATTTAATGCCTTTACAAAAATCGACATAGTCGCAACGAAACTCCTGAAAATTGAGATTTAGTATTCATATACTCATAAGTCAGTAGAGTTCACTTACGTGAAGAGATTGGCTATGTACACCAATACCACATAAAATGAACCTGCTAACAATTTTGTACAGTTATTATACATTATTGCATATTTAAATCACTTTCAACTGTACAAAACTGTTTGGTTCTAATGCAACTATGTAAACTGTAGAACACATTTTAAATTGCGATAATTTTAAATAAATTACACTGGATAATATGTTACTTTAAAAAACAGTTCGATTGAAAACTGAGAAATTACACAATTCCCAAACAAAATAGTCAATGTTTATTTTGAAGTTGTAGATATCGTTAATAAAACATTTTAATCGGCACTCGACTGATTTTGCATCAAGAAAAATTGGCTAAAATATTTTAAAATATCTACAGAAACGAAATTTAATCATTTTGATTATTTATTCTTTTTTATCTTGCAGTTTTGCTCGCTTAAGGCATTAGATAATTTGTAGAATACTAGGAAAAGCTTATGTGCAACATTTGTCGAAGATATCGTATTTTGTGTTTTTAAATGCGAGACTAGGGTTTCTACATTGCCAGTTTAATTTCCAGGGTTTAAATCGGGCTTTGTTTTCGCAAATATTTCAGTTTCCATGCCTGCATCGGCAAATCTAGAAATTTTCTATTACGATATTACGATTTTTCGGTGAGCTCCAGTACTGGTTGATTCTAAAAGTTCTGTTTGTAAAAACAGAATCGTCTGATCTTGAAAATATCGGGTTCCAATACCATTATATCGACACGAGCATCGAAAGAAATTCTTACTTACTGTAAACATCCACCCGTGGTGTTTAATCGTCCAAACAAATACTTTTTTAATTCTCACCACTGGAATATATTTTTTTCAAAAAGCGATAAAGTGCAAAGGTATAAAATTCACGCAAATGTGATTCACGGTTAATTCTCTCGCTTGAACAAATTGTATATAAACCCTAGCGCAAATAGGATTTTTATATGTTTATTAACAAATAAATTAAGATTCATGCACATATTCTAATTTCGCCTAGGGGTGCTGTTAACGTGTTTAGCAGAATAAACCTGAAGTGTGACAAACATCGAAAACCCGGATTTCGATAATTTTCTAGCCTAGCCGGAGTGTGCTTCGAAGATTAACGAGGCACAAAGTTACCCAAACAATTTATGAAATGAATGTCATTCGGACAAAACAAAAGAGGAAGAACTTCACAATAACGAAAGAGTGCTGAGTGAGAAAAGTGTCCCAGCAATGCAACGAGGTAGGAGGTCGAGAAATATTGTGAACTTAATTATTGTTACTCTACAGAAATTTTACTTTCACGATAGTCTTATTCCTACATTTGATGTCAACAATGTGGAAAACGTGGAATAGAGAAATATATCTGAATTTATTCATAACAGAATTACGATTCTCTCGCTCCTAAGCAATTTTTGTTTTTATGATCAGTGTCTATAGATAAGATAATCTATTAACTTTTTCACCAAATATTTTCACCAAAATACTTCTAATTTTAAATGCCACAGATTAATACGAATCAAATATTGTGTTATTTTCTATCGGAGAACTAAATTTTTGATTAGGAATTAAAAATGAAGTTTGAGATTAATACATTTTTTTTACCATCGAGCCCCAGGAATCTTGTAATATTGTTTTTATAGTATAATGTAATGATAAAATGCCTAAATATAGGTTGATCCTGTGACTTTCTGCATTCGGCAACAGATTTCACTGTATTTTATTATTCAAACACATTTCTAAATATAGGGTTATAATTTAAATATATTCTACAGGTTGCATAGATCCAGTTTCAAGTCTTTTAAAACAACTTCTGAATTGTAAGTAATTCAGATGTGTTTTTTGTATTACGATATAAATCATATAAAATATTATCTGTTATAATATTTTCATGATTCAATAAAACATTATCAACCCACTTGTAACACATTTTGGCGAAAAATATTTGAAATGCTTACCTAGTATGATCTGGGCCAAGAATTGAATAGCTATAATCAGCCGAAACCCGATTAACTTGCATAAACTGATGTAGTCTACTTTTCGCATTTTCAATCGTCCAATTGCCATGAATCTGAGCATTTACATCGAGGTTCTCCGCCTCCTCAATTTGCTTCTGTTGTTCTTGTACTTGTTTCATAAAACCATCATTGCCATTGCTACCCATCGGTCTGTATGCCATACCCATCTGATTGGGACTCTCGCCTTCAGAGAAGACTGGGTTTGAACCTCTTGGCGGAGGCATTTCATTGGGTTGCGGCATAGAAGCAGGCTGTTCGACTGACATCGATGGGATATCGACCATGTTAACCAAACCCTGGCGAGATAAATAGTTGAGAAAATCTCGGGTTGCGTTTGTTTGCGCATCCTTTTTGTTGGTAGAATTGCCAACACCTGTATAACTGTGATTCGGTAGGCGAACCTCGCATAGAAATCGTATGCGATGTTTTGGACCTAAATTAATTGCGATTAGAATCTGCAATTGTAAGATTTGTATAGAAGTCTTACCAGTGGGCCTGAACTCATACGATGGACTTATGCCCTGTTTCTGGCAGAACTGGTTGAAGAACGACTTTACGTCCCCGTCACTCATGTTGAATAATTATTACCAGGCTCCTTTTATTTGAGATTATTACCGAATTTCACAAAAACTATTCTCGCCGGCTTATCGAAAAAACAATAAGTTGATGATACGGGCCGAGAAACGAATGTGGCGAATGTTTTAAACATAACCTAAATATGTTTAGTAGCATTTCTAAGGAATTGGCCCAACTGGAATGATACGTCATGTTAGGCAATGTGTGAAACAATTAGTTTCATTGTCAGTTTGAAGATAAAATGTTACATTGGCATGTACATTTACAAAAAAACATATACAAAATATACAAATTTGTAACTGGTACAGTGATATGACATTTTCCATTATATTTAAAATTTTACGTTGTAATTATAATTGCTGTAATTGTAGAAAATGATCCCTTTCGACTTTAGGGTATTACTCTCATTTCAAGTTGCTAAATTCATCTGAAAATTGAGTTTCCACAATCTAGAATTTCACTTAAACTTACATCTATAAGGTATATCTGCAATAATAAAAAATATATCACGCCCAGAAAAAAAAAACAGACCGATATTTACTTTGGGAAACAAATTCATAACATTATTATCGCCACCAACTGTGAATGGGGTTGACTATATCACGAACATTTCTCCCCATGGAATGATTACATTTTAATTACCTTTTTTTTCGCAGAGAGCTCATTTTTGAAGATGTTTAAAGTTTTCAAGTTTCCATGTTAATAAACTGACGTATGAGTACCCAACCTGCCTGGAGTAAAAATCAGGGGTAAATGTACAGAGATGGCGTACGAAACAGGGTACCACTGGACGATATCCCGGGAGAGATTATGAAGGAATAGGATTTAATAGGATTTAATTTAATTTAATGTTTGATTGTTGATTTTCGTAAATTATTTATTATATTTAATTATTATGTATGTGAAGTAATGTTTTTATTTATTAATGTATTGTATCTACAGTTCAGAATTTGTGTTTTCGTACCAATATGTTTTTATTATTATTATATTGTAAAGAGAGTGAGGGTAATAGCCCAGTTGGTAAGATCACTGCTTACCACGCAGGGGGATCCAGGCAATAACACCTCTACTCGCTCCGGCACCCACATTAACATCTGTGGTTGTCGTTATAGAAGTCTTCTTCACCCTGAGCAAGGCTAACAACCTGTCCATAGCGAATTGTTATGCTCATAGTTACTCAGAAAATTTCTGGAAGATTGACAGGTCTCTGGCCTATGTCCGGTCAGCGACAAGGCGAGTGAACGGAGAAGATATTGTAAAGAGTAGAACATGGTGTACACTATTGTTAATATTAAAATAAAGGTTGGGCTATAATTAAATAAAATCTTTGCACTAATCCATATCAGGCAGGCGCGTTTCCCAGTTTGCAAATCGCTGACATTGCGAAGGGGCGCTCCTAAGCAACGGAAGCTTCGCACCTCCTCCGGTTTCTCGCTCGTTTTAGGTGTTCGAATGTACGTTTTTCTACTCCTGTTATAATGAACACATTTCGTTTTTAGTTATATCGTTTTTTATTAAGAAATTATTATTTTCACGCATAATAGTCGTAGAAGCCCACCTGGGCAGCCCAATGGTAAAGCATCTATTTACCACGTAGGAGGACGGGGTTCGAGTCCCCGGGTTGGGCATTTCATCGGGTGAATTATTTATATTAATTCACCCAAAAATCACACAGACCCACTATCACACAAACTACACCTTCACACAACAAATTACCACTCAACTCAACAATCTTCAAACATCACATCATATTCTACAAATACAAATCAAAACAACAACAGACAATACCACACCAACATCAACTCAACAACAGCTCACCTAACCTAACCTAACCATAAATATTCACCGTACAAATACTTCAATAAAATTGTACAAAGACCAAATCAAGGTCGATAGGCCCACTAAAATATGTTAAATAAATAAATAGTTGTAGAAAAATTATATTATATAAGTCCCCCACTCGCATCAGTTACAGCATTTTCCTCAATTTCTCATACTCTTGAGGAAGGAGATACCATCCCATGCTCCTTGTACAATATATTATTCTGACACGTTGATTATTATCCCCGTTAGGGATGCACATATCTCTTCCGCGCTTTGCTTTTTTCCCAATTTCACAATCAAACTATAATTAAATCACAAGACAAGAATTATTAAGTAGTAAATAATTATGATAGAAATTAATTAAATTAGTATTACGTGTTAATAAATCACAGCGATAACGAAAAAATGGGACATTCTGTAAACGAATGTGAAATATACAAAACATTAGAATTATCTCGACGTTGTGTCACACCAGATATGGTATATTTTTGTTCCGTTGTACGTATTTCCAAAATATAGTCATACGAAATTGTTTGCCATGGCGTATGCACCACTTTAAGCCTCCATTCACATTTCGTAGATCCTGGTACTTCTTCCTCGTACCCAAATTTAAATTCAATTGCAATATCATTATACATCAATAGGCCAGAATGGACCCGTACAGGAAATGTATGTATATCAATCGCTTTGTGATCATTGATTAAATGTGCAGTATATACACTCAAATCCACAGATTTACCACACTTAACATTTTCTTAGTATCATTGGACACAGAGACTTGTGCACTTCAACGTCGTATTGGGTCCCTATCATGAATCATCCAATATTTGCATTTCCTCATGACTTGTACAACCATTTTTTTAAATTATCATTCACAGCATTGCATTGCGAGTAACCACTGTTACAAGTACAACCCATCGATGATTGGGTTTTAGCTGGAGTTAGTAACTGGCTTTAGAAAATTCAAGACAGCTCAATTTTTTCGTAGTTCTCAAAATAAATGTGGAGTGGCAAGTTGATATCATTTCTTAGACCAGGAACTACAACCCTACCAGATGAATCAAATACCAAGCTATAATCAAACGCTTCTCCACGTTTTCCATACTCGACCCCGCATTGGTGAATCAAAAACCAAATATTTAAATTTCTTCTGGTAATCTGTAGCATTCCAAACCAAAACATTGATTTCATTTGACTTAACATCGTAAAATATCATTAAAATTATCATCATTTTTCCAATTAGCAATCGATACCCTTTTGTTCCAGTTGGTTTTTCCAGTTTTAGTTCAAGTTTGACAGCAGGTCTTATTAAGGAAATATCTCCAATTTCATGCGTTGATAAATGATTTAATAAATCAACTTTTGTGGCCGATTCTGTGCCACAAAAGCATGATATATTTGCATAATTGCAAGAATGCTTCTTTTGATTATAGGAAGTCTTATTTTGCTCACATCTATTGGCATAATTTTTGCATGGATATTTTGTGCCCTTTAGAAGATTCTCAAGGCTAATGTTGCGAATGGAACATTTCAATTTTTTAATATGTATTAAAAAAAATGTTTATGTAAACCACAAACGTTTTTACCCTCTTCGACCAGATAGATCACATCGGATAACCAGGACTTGCAGACGCTGCACATCACGTGATGTCGATCCAGACTGGAATTGTTCACTTTCTTATATAGAGGGATAAGTATCTCTTCCGACCCAATGTTTTTTTTTCTATGCTCATGGTGTAATCTTGAAGTATGCCTGAATTTCAAAATTTTACGTGTTCCTACACTATTTCGAAGTGTTTCAAGATGGCAGGTAGAACACAACGATAGCAGTACTGTTCAAATATAATACTGTTCAAATATAATATGAATATTCAATGGTATAAGAAACAAAAGCAACAACAAAGGTTAGTCAGAGCACATTAAACATTTGTTTCAATTTATCATCTCATATCGTTGTTTTTCTGCATAGTAAAACAAAGTTTTGAATTATAATATTAAACTTATTTTAAAATTAGTTCTGGTGTCTTAACAAAAAGGTCCTTTAGGCGCCAAAGCCCAACTGCCCTTCCGTGTACACTTCCATAAACAAAATAACCGTGATTTTCAGACGCCATGGCCAACTTTAAAATTTTGTACAGACCATCGCTCCTCGCCCTTGCCAACAATCTGTTTTCCTCCATACTTTATCGTCTGTCCTCGGTATAAGCATTGTTTGCATCGTACAAATGACGTATAGATTCAAGAATTCCAAAATCTAAGCATTTTTGGGTTAGACTTTAATAACATTGCAAATAAACTTATTATAATACCTTCACTATGTATAGAATAATTAGTTTGCAATCAACTTTTTGCATTTTATTGCATAACTCGCGACTCACAAGAGCTCAATCATAAGTCATGTTGTGTAAGCTGCACACCATTTTCACTTACAGATTATAAAGCTCCCTTGGAATACCCCCGAGGCATCTCTGCACCAAAGGACTTCTATGAAAAGGAAAAATCACTGACCCAAAATGTCACTTTAATATTCTATCAATATTATGTAAATAACGATATTATTATAATATTCATATTGTGGGCGGTTTGACCCACTGTCAAAAAGTTGACACCCCCGAATATATATCATTTAATTAACAACTAATATTTTGTTGTACAAGTTGCATAATTCAGAAATTTCCAATTAGTCCAACACCTTAACCTTTAATAGTTGTAGAGGGCACCACACTCGCAATGACACCTTACATTCAGTTCAAAGCGTTCAAAGTTTGATTTTCTAACCGCTGCCTAACCGTTTTTACGCGTTACTCATTGGTCAGTTGGCGTGTGTCGTTTCCGATTTTGCATCAACACAATTTGTTTATAACACTACATCCAAAACGCTACGGCAACGGCAAAATCAAGAAACCAAGGCAGTGAAAACGTCTACGCACCGGTCGCCGACTCATTACATCGAGAGGTATACTTTTATTTCTTACACCATTTATTTTTTCCTCCATCTTCTCTTCAAAAACCTATCCCTCATGCGGTTCGTGGAACGTGTTTTTGCGTGAAATTTCTGGGCGTTCACGAACGTGCATAATGCTTTTGCTCGCCCAAATCACATGAATCCCAAACGCCATGTACATTTCAACGACTCTAAATCGAAGTGTTTTCCCAAACGTTTCTCCCTGCGTGCAGGCGGCAAGAGGATGACGAAGAATCGTCGCGATTTGACGCCGCGACACATCTCACGGTTCAGCAATGTGCGCGCCAAGCAGTCATCGGCTGCCAACATCAAGGTGGTCATCCGTGTCCGGCCTCCGAATACAAAAGAGACTTGCTCCAACCACAGGTAAATGGACACAAAAAGACTTCATTAAATCTACAAATAATAACTTGCGACTGTCATTCGTTAATTGTTTCAGAATGGTGGTAAAATGTCGCGAATCAAATTCGTTGACTTTCGATCCGGAGGAGGAAGAGACGCCGTTCTTCTTTCACGGAGTGAAACAGAAACGCCGTGATCTGCTCAAAAAGCAGAATAAAAATATACAATTTGTTTACGACAGAGTATTCCCAGAGTGTGCAACGAACGCCCAGGTTTTTGACTATACCACCAGGGATCTTATTGACATTTTAATGGATGGCTGCAATTGTTCAGTGTTTGCCTATGGAGCCACGGGTGCAGGTAAAACTTATACAATGCTGGGGAAACCTGATATGCCCGGTATCACTGTCCTCACCATCGGCGAGTTGTTTTTACGCAAGGAGCAGTTATCAGAAAGTCGTGATTTTGAATTGTTTGTCACCTACCTCGAGGTGTACAACGAAAACGTACGAGATTTACTCAGATCTTCGGAAAAGCCCCTACAACTACGAGAAGATGCACAGTTGGGTGTCTGCGTCGCTGGACTCACCCACAAAAGGATTGAAAATGCCGATGAACTTTTTAACCTGTTGCACGAAGGTAATCGGAATCGTACCCAACATCCAACTGATGCTAACGCCGAAAGCAGCCGGTCCCATGCTGTTTTCCAAGTATACTTAAAGATGGTGGTGAAAAACACTGGACAAACTATAATTGCAAAGTTAAGTATGATTGACTTAGCTGGTAGTGAACGTGCCGCTGCGACTGGATGTAAAGGTATTCGTTTCACCGAAGGTGCAAACATCAATAAAAGTCTATTAGCCCTTGGAAATTGTATCAATAGTCTTGCCGATGGACAGAAACACGTCCCCTACAGGGATTCCAAACTGACGCGTATCCTTAAGGATAGTCTTGGTGGCAACTGTCATACGGTGATGATAGCCAACGTTTCCCCTTCATCACTGTCATTTGAAGACACTTACAATACTTTGAAGTATGCAACGCGTGCCAAGAAGATTAAAGCGAATGTTCGCAAAAATGTTGTTAACTCTACGAAATCATCAGCTGAATACATAAAGATTATTGAAGGTCTTCATGAGGAGAAGATTAAATTGAAGGAGGAAGTGGCCCATCGTGATGGTGAAGTTGCCCGACTTAAGGAGGAAGTATTTAAACTGAAGTTGGAGTTAGATTGCCGACCAAAAGATGAGACAACGGAAGTTATCACGCGCCATGATGATAAAGATGAGATAACGACGACGACCACCGATAAGGAATTGTGCGAGGTGACTACCTTCAGCTGTAATACTGAAACGATTGCTCCTTCGGAGGAATTGGTCGGGGAAGTTAAACAATTATTCACTGCCTACAAACAATACGAGACTGACTTGCATACATATGTAATGAAACAAAGAGTACATGAACGTCGCATTGCCCTGAAGGAAGAGGAGCAAAATCTGCTCTTCAATAATGAACTAGGTATGACGGAAGATCATCGAAAGCGCGTGCTTGAGGTGGTGAACCGACGACGTCGCAGCTTGCCGTATGAAACCGAAATCAACTCCATCGAAGTGAAAATTGGGCAGGTCAATGAGAAGATTAAGAGTTTGGTGCGTGAGCATCCCAGCACAAAGCGGCTTGTCGACTTGGAATACACGAAGATCGAGGCGCTGAAGGCGCGCAACGATGTAAGTAGTTACTTTGCTATCGGGAGGCCTATGTTCAATGTATATGTTCGCACATTTTTTAAATACCAATAAAATGGATTTTCTAGAAAAACATCTGCGAGTCTGTGATGAAAGTGCAAACCCAAGAGTTGCAGACACGTGCGGCATTCATGGAACACTCGGTGCACTTGCTGCAAGCGTGGCATCGCCTCCTTAACGACCGCGGGCTGGTCACAAAGGATATGCAGGACATCTTCAACAAGCTCTACGTGGATTACGACGCGGCGGATATGAATGGTGGCGGAGATGAAGATCGTGCGCTTCGCAAGCGTAAGATGGCGCCGGCGACGCCCACACCGCGACTGGAGACGACGTTCCTGGCGTCTACATCGACGACGACGCGCGCCAAGTGCACCACGGCGACCACCAATGCCGACTTCCAGATGTTCAAAGGTGGGCTCTTACAGCAATCGCTGACGGCAATTGCCGGCGAGGTGATTCACAATGCGTTCGCCAGCATTGCCGGTTTCCGTGGCAAACTAACTTAAGTCAAACTTGTCAAATTTACTTCGAGCGTTTGCATGAAAAATTCCATATACACCGTACACTTTTACAATTGGAAATATATTAAACGAGTATATTTTTGGTAAAAATACGCGTTCTTTTTGGGTTTGTTTTAGAATTGCAGCGATCATCGCCATCAAAACGTCTGGTGGGGAAGGGCTCAGCACCAGTGCGCTCCTCGCCACGTAATCGTCAAAAAGAAAATAAAGCCGCAGAGTTGATGAAGTTGATGCGGCGCGCACCGGCGACGGGGGCATTGTCGCGACATGCTTCGAAGATGCTTTCTTCGCAAGCGAATGCCAAGCCACCATTTCGCTGAACCGCACGCAGTATTAGACCCGCGCCGAGCGAGGTTGCCTGGAGGACGAATATTTTATTCTGATTAATTTTACACCGGAGGAGTTGCAATGGTATGTGTATAGAAAATCCTGGGGAACGGGGACCTCTCGAGGGGAAAAAATCACCGTTTTCGCAGTGTGACTCCTTCATGTAATATTTATGTATTTTTATATTTACTCGCAGCTTTTTATTGCTGCCGGGCTGTTTCTATATATAATATAACGCATAGTTTTAATTATGTCAAGTAAATTCTTACGAAGATTTCTATGTTTTTTCTTGAGCTTTCGTTTGTCGATGCACGGATGTAACATTATTTGGTATGTGAGTGCCGTTTTAATAAAATTCGGAATGCGATTTTTAAATTGTAAGAGTGATACATAATTGTGACTTATTTAAAGTAATTTCCTTTCATGCAGAGTAAAAGAACATTATTCATGAAATCACACTGAGCTGTCTGTTTCATTCATATAGTAATCGGTGACTCAACCACTTTTCACTTGGGAAAGATAACTAAAATTTTAAAGTTTGAATAAACATTTCATCAATTACATAATATTCGAATGACAATCAAATATAAAATGCAGATTTACGGATTTCTCCTCAGATGATAAGTTAAGGTCCGACGTTTGTTTTTCTCACTAGGCATGCTTTTCTGAGTTTCAGTTATCTCGTCCGCCCACTATTTCTTTTTTGCATGCCTACGATTACTGCCATTTTGCGCTGGTTTGAATCGTGTCTCTAATTTCGCACTATGGATGACACACATGAGTAGATATTTGGCGTTTCTTTGCCTAGACTAGCTAGACTATATTCTACTGATAAACAGCGGAAATTAAAAACACGAATACGGCCAATAGAAATCAGGCCTATACTCCAGAAAGTCGATTACACCAGATTATATGACTGAGGATATATCAGATCGACATAATTAAGGGAAAACAGCCATCGTCTGCTCCTTATCACTTCGATTTAAGGCTTTAAAAAATCAATGATCGTATATAGCCTTCATATACATTAAAATTTCGTCAGAAATGAAATTTCCTTTTGAATAGGTCTTAGCCCAATATATATTCCGATATCAGAATACTGGTAGACAAACCAAATATTATGAAAACGTACCAATTTTTAAATGATGGAAAACCAACATAATGATCGCGAGCTATGCTCTATGACTATTTCATACAAACTGAAAGAGAAAACAATACATTAAATGTCAATGTATTACGTTAATTACACAAGTATGAGATAGTCGTGTAAAAGACTAAAACTATCTTCGTGAGCACTCCAGTTATGTTCGAACAATGATCAGTTCATTTCAACAAAATTCTGTCACTGCTGAAATCTCTTTATAATTGGCAATTATATCAACATCGAACGAAAGTATCTATAATTATCGAACTGAAGTCGAGAACTAAGATCATTTTTCCATCAGAATCATTTCACTGCTGAAATTTCTATACAATTTACTACTGCTTCGTTAGCATCTTTTGAATGAATGATGCAACATTTGCCTCTTGCAGAGGTGCCTTGATAAATTAAAAGTGCTTCAAGATGCAGGAAATTCGAGATAAGACGGAAATTTACAAAATTATATTTTATACACGATAACCTGTATTAGCCGATATAGAAATTCGATATACCAAATAAAGTTAAAATTAATCCACCCCGCATTTGAAGCACCACCTCAACATTCCATCCGCCTATCGTTCATCTGTTCAGTGCCTTTACAAAACCCAAACCAAGTATTTGTTTGTCCACCAGTATAAAAAAACTAATTCGAATACTCCTCGACACTATTCTTAATCTGCAAGAATCTAACTAAAAATCTGCACCGTCTACGCACGTAAAAAAATCTACCTCTTGAGCGAAGTTTCTATCATTCTGAATACGCAATTGTAGTGTATGAATATATCTTGGTCAGTTAGGCGTCCGCAATTGCAGTTCCTTCATTTCCCTTTGTAAGCGATAAACATCCATCGCCGTTCGATGTTTGCACCAATACCAACCAGCTCCTGGCTGAACACACCCGGATAACGTGACATGAGTACCTCCAAATCCGAGGGCCGTAGATTCGATTCGAGTTTCGTCACATACGACCAGATGTAGTCGAGGCCGGCGCCGAACGGGTGAACGTTAAGGAACGTTGAGATTATGCCAACAAGACGTGCATCGGCCGTGCTGAGATTCGTTGTCTCTTGTGTGGAGGATGAGTTCACGGAGGCGCCGTTCACCGCCTGCGAGTGATTATGCGCATGACTGGAGCAATCCGACGCGATTGAATCCGTCTTCTCCGACTCGGTATCATCCAGGTTGATAGTGCCATCGATCATTTGCTGTTTCAACTTTGCCTGCAGATCTCGGGCACGTGCTTCCTCTTCGGTTTGCTTCTTTTTCACGTCCAGAAGTTGCTGCTGCATGCCGTGCAGCGTCTGCTGGAGGACTTTTACTTGGCGTTCCTTGTCGTCTAATTCTTTTTGCATGTCCATTTTGATGACTTCCACCTTTTTGAAGATCATATTTTTTTATTTATAAAGTTCAGCTAGTTTTTATAATTGCCTAACTGAATCATAAAATTTAATACAAATTAATGTAGTTATCGTTATGCCGGAGAATTGAGATAAAAGCCAAGGTATAGATATTTTCAAGGCCTGAAATATCGATAAGCATCGAACAGAAGTATCGATAAGTATTGAAGTAGCAGTAAATATCGAACTGGAGTAGTATCGATAAACATCGAAAGGAAGTATCGAATTGAAGTTTTGAAAGTATCGAACGATTCAACAAGACTTCCTACCCACCACCCTATTTAAAAATTCTAAATAGACAAATATAATATTGAAATAATTACCTCGTTTTTATAAGCTTCCATTTGCATCCTTAAAGTACTGTTTTCATCTTTTAGTTGCACATTTTCATCCTGAACTAAATCCGATTTAGCCCGTTTCCTCGGCGTTTGATCCTCCTCATCCGAAACATCCATTTCGTCATCGCCACGTTCCTGGGACGCAGCTTCCAACTCGATTTGCACGTTTTTAATTTCCTACAAATCAATCTCATATTATTGCACGAAGCAATCCGATTAAGTTGTCTAAAAAGCGATAAAAATTCAGCACTTTCGATACTTAGTAAGAACAAAACAATCAACCAAGTCGGTGTGTGTTCACACGCTGATTTCGTACGGTTTTGCACAGAGACGACCACAAGGAGAAAAGGAGAGTAAAATTGAATTCGAATATAAGAAGTAATAAGAAAAAATAGTGGACTCGCTAACCGTTCTCTTGGTTTACCCCCTAAGCCTCATCACATCGCAATATTCGAATGGTGACTGTGTCTATACTTTTTCGCCGACCTTCATCGCCAAACCTACCTTCGTGCATCATTTTTTTGCAATTTTCCAAATTTCCCCACATCTCAAATTCACTTTAACTTCAAAAGCTTACCTTTGATTTCAACGACTTTTAACGCTACAATTTTTGGGGGTACTCGCTAAAACACCGGGCTGTATTTTTTGTTTTCTTTTTGACAAATTGGCTTAAGTCAGTTTCGCTTTTCGGGCAGCATAAACTACGGGTTCTTCACATCGTTCGATTCAAACTGGATAAGTATTGCACAGATGATAATGTTCCGTGGTTGGATAGATAAACTGAATACAATCGTGAGTGAGACAAGGAGTCTTCGAAAGGTATTTCTTTTTATTGTATTGGATAAATGTTCGTTCGTTTGAAAAGGGTGTACGTACCATTGACTGTTTCTTCCACATCTCGATGTTCTTTCGCTGCGCCTTGGTGAAATGATCCCAGACCTTCTTGTGACACGCAGCATTGAATAAGCGCTCTATTTGACTGACTGTGAGGGAGAGACAGCCCCACACACATACGCAAATGAACCACTTAGTTATACTCTTTATACCAAAAATTATCAACAATTGTATTATTGTTCAAAAGTTTCAATTACCAACAGACAGGTGTGCGTGCCTGCTGTATGGCGTTGAATCGCACACTATGCATGCAAAATGGCTAGTAGAAGAAAATTATGAAGTAGAAGGTTTAATACAAACCACCACAAGATAACACATTTTCTGTAAATATGACATTTTGGGAAAGGTATCAATATTTCATGATTTTGTAATGACATAAAACATTTAAAATCTAATCTAGTGATTTTAAGAGGAAATATACACCTGGTAAAGTCTAAAACACCAATGCTTTTTTATTATGTAATTTTTAGAGTATATTCTTGAATATGAAGAAATGAGATTAAAGCATATGAAAATTTCACGTGATTAAGCAAAACCGTTTTCAAATTTGGAAAAAATGTGTTGTTTCCAATTTTAATTCTGAAATAATCTTGTGATAGGTTAAAAAGCCCTTCTATAAAGATATGTAGCCACTTTACATGCGTTGTTCATAATCGTTCGAAAAAAAGACATTAACGCTAGTAACCTCTGGATTGCTTTTTCCACATGTGCTGTTCGTGTTTAGCGCCGACTGAATTTACCTACCGAGAGGGAGAGTGTGTGTGCGAGAGCAATTTGTGACTTTGTGACCGCTTTCCGCTCCCAAAAAATAAAACAGCAAATGTGTGTTGTTGTGAACGCATTCAGCACAGCAGGCACTGGACCATTCGCATTGTCGCTTCGTGATTGTCCGACCCTTTCTACTTACCTAGATGGTAAAAGCAAGTGGAACGCAAAACGTAACAAGTGTATGTACTCACATTGCAGCAGGATGCCTTGCATGCGTCCTTTCATGATCTCACGCGCTTTCTGCAGCTCCTCTTCGTACTGGACTTTTTCGGTGAGCAGGCGGCGGACGTGCGAGTTTGTCGATTGAATCATGGAGTAGAAGGTATTCGCATTTCGTTTACTGCAGTCACCTCGTTCAAGCCACGTTATAACAACCTAAAATGTATCAGATTTAAAATACATTTGGTGGGAAATGAAAAAAAAAGAAACTTACCAATACCGCCTTGGTGAATGTGTCATCCTGTTTAATCTTTTCGGAAACAGCTGAAGCCTCATGGTCAGTATAGTGTACAACAGGAGGTGGGGAAGGTGGACGTAGACGTTCTTCTTCCATTCGCTCTCGATGACGTTGCTCGCGTTGTAACTGCCTTTGTCGACATTCCCACTCATATTGGTCATCTCTAGCCTATTAAACGCGAATAATATTAGTTTTGAATGTGTACAAACATTGAGGTAATTGTTTTGTGAAATTCAAAATCATTGCCATATAATGCTTAAACATCAGGCTTTTTTGTTAGCAATGTCTCTACTACTCCTTTAGAATAGAATGGCAAAGAAATCTAACCTAACCTTCATACAGAACCAATAAACGGGCCTGAGGTTGAGTCAGAAATTAGATACGTCAGTATATACGGTGATTGAGTTGATTGATTGAGACAATAGGAATATAGACTAAGAAATAAGGTACATGTGTGGTATAAAGATGAACAGTTCTATTTGAGACATTATTTGATTCCTGTTGACTTATACGCTATCTGCATGCGTTCAATTTGAGTTCAACTAATCTTCCCTATTGGATGCACAAGTTTTGATACTTTCGATACCAATAATTGTCTGTACTTCCATTCGATATTTTGTAAGCGACAGCTAAAAGTATCGATACATTCAGAAATTTGAGGCCAACTAGCAAATACCGATCTGAAAACTTGAAGCGATTAATACTTTTGTTGTAAATGAATTAATTCATTTAAGTAATTAATAAATACTTGATTCGCACAAACTTATACACTAATGGGAATAATTATAATAAATTATCAATATTTTAAAGTTATACCTATTCTCATACCTTTACTCATTTACTCATTTTTCAAGTGGGTTGTAAGTTAAAGAAACAAAGTTAATCATCGGTATTGGGCTGCGAATATTTTGTTAAGAGATGTTTACATTCTCGAACGCACTACTACCATCATATTGTCATTAAGTATGACCGCAGCGAAGCTGCCTTTGACATATTAATATGAACAAATAATCATCGGTAGGCATTTTTTTAGGATATTAATCATGAATTGCAATAATTAGAAAGGGAAAATGATGAATGCCTGACATGAATGTACATGTCTTCCACGCTCTCCTTTCCATTAAAGGAAAACAAAAATCTCAAATATTTAAATGCATCTACTCTTCCAATTTCCTCATCCTTCCAGTGCATTTTTTCCATTCTCTCAGGCTACTCACATGCATCGTCTTTTGTACATTAACCATAAACCTCTCCTTTTAATGTATTTCTCAATTGGTCTGATACCTTTATTCGTACTTGCGACTGACACTATATTATCCGAGTTCACTAGCATATAAATTTCATTCCTTCCTTCCACTCCCTTACCTCTTGACATTTTTTTAAACTAAAGTTGATTAACTTGCTACACACAAAATATTAAAACTTTTATAGTCTGATAAATTGAATTTTACCTGTGCATAGTCAACATGAAGTCGTCCCGTATTGGGTGGATCCGTATTCGAACCAATCCTCACACGATAACCCGAGAGAAATATCGCAGCATCCACCGATGCCTCATATACAAATCGAATATGACAAAAATTCTTCTTACTCAGCCGCAGGGTCGTTATCTCCCCACACCGTTCAAACACCTCCATGATAATCTCCTCTGTCATATTCTCAGGCAATCCACCAACGAAAATCGTCCGACATCCAGGTGGTCTTTCGCGTGTCGTTGGCGGAGGCGCCGTTGGACTTGGGGGAAACAACGTACACGATTTACAGTGGACGATCTCCTTCGTTGGCGCCGTGTTCAACAACAGCGAATCACTGCACGCAGCAGGTGTCGACAGCAACGATTCAGACGCTGTCGTCATCATCGGATTCATCGGCGGCATCATTCCGTAGTTGTTCATAGTCATTACATTCGGATCCATGATCATATTCATCCCGACCATCGGATAACTCATCCCCATCATACCGGACCACATGTTGGCTGGATTCAACGGTGTCGGCGTCGTCTGCAGATTCATCACGTGGCCACCATCTGTGTGCGGTGTGGTCGCCGTGTTCGACAGGTTCGACGAATCGTCATCGCGACACTTGGGGAAATCACGATCGCGACTGTCACGATTCATTCTCATCGCGTCCAGCTCGCTGCCGACGTCGTTGTCGTCCAATGAGCGTGAATTATGCAGTTTGTTTCGATGCATAGTATTTTACTTACGCACACCAAACCTGACCACAGTTAGTTTTCATTTATACAGCGAGTGTCTGTTTGTTAAGATTCGAAAGACTTACCATCTTGGTTATATTTTAGCTTCGCTTATTTTAGAAAACTACACAACTTTATTATAAATAGAATTTATTGAATTAAAGCTGCCACTATGTCTGCTGCTCTTTTGGACGTAATGTTTAATCGATTGTTAAATGTTTCAGTAACATAGGACGACGTTTCGCAGTTTAGTTTTCTTGATCTCCAGGATAACTTTAGCAACCTTCTGAACTTGGGTTGCTCGGTTGTCAAATAGTTAGAATTTCAACCAGTAGATGTAGTTTCTGTCGATGTTTAGTTAAACTAATAACAACAAGATGACAGTAAGAACAACTATTTTATTTAGTCTATCTTGGGTTCCCTACGTTATGTTGTGGTTTATAATATTTATTATCAATTATTTAAAATATTTGTAGCATTATTAAATTATATGATTATTGCAACTAGGCGAAATAGTAAATTAAGTAGAACTGTATGAAAATTGTAATCATAAGGTCACAAAAAGAGGTACGTTTTCCTGAAATAAAGTAAAAAAGATAGAATGCATGAAATTTTTAAAAATAACCTAATAAAAACGATAAAAATGAGATTTTTAGGTAAAGTACAATGTTCCCTAATAATCAGCAATATTTTCCTATCATTGGAATATTCTCCAAAGAGCCTGAGATCGTGGTGTCAATTCATATGTAGAGACTTTAAAACTTACAACTGCAATAAAACGGAATATATTAATTAGAATTCAATATATCATTTAGTAATCGATTTGTAGCATGTAATATCCAATATCTTGGGTTTCCGTTAAATTTGAACTTTAAATCCTCAAAAAACATTCAAGGGACCCTACGAATGCAGTTCTGCGCTTAGGACCGGAGCTACCGGGGTGGGAGGAGAAGGAGCTAACACATATATTCCTTTATTCCTTTAGGTCTCCGTCAACCAGCCGGCGCCCAATGGCTTATTTCGGAACAAAACCACGACATAAATCAATAATTGGAATTTTAAGCACTTCTTTAAGATTTTCTGTATTCTATTAGTAAATATATTATTGAAGTGTATTTAATTTAATTTTGGTGATTTCGGCTTTTTCCGTGGGGGTTGACCCCTTGTTATATGTCCCCCTGAAGTATTATAGTCAGTTTTTCAGTGATAATTCTTTTTTTTTTTTGGTTTCAAATTACCCACAGAAATATGTACTTTCAGGTGACACTACATACTGTATTATTTGTTTGGGGGGAGACCCTTTTATGCAATGTTTCGGGATCAACTATCGTAAAACTTATTCGAAACGTAAAAGTAAGAGAAACACTTAAGTGGGAATAAATATGTAGGGTACTACATAAGTAGTTTAAAACCCAAAAATAAGTGGAACTAAGTTAACAATGATACCTAGCCAGAGTGCCTAGTACTAGGGAGGTCAAAAGTATCGGTATCGATACCACGTGTCGATACTTATCGACTTTTATCGATACTTATCGAATTAGTCATTTTCGATACTTTTTGACATGCCCCTACACTGAGCCCATCTGTTGATCACAACCCTCAATTATGATGGTAATCGTACTCTGAGCGACAGAGTCGTCCCCGCTGCTGCGTGGGTTAATTCGATATTATGGAAAGTCAATCATTATACATTATTTCATTACTACATTCACAGAAATACATATCAATATTACGGAATGGAATTTTTTACTAGTTCTTGTGTTCACTGATATTTATCGAATAAAAAACAGAGAAATTGGATCACGAAACGGACATTTTTAAATTTACAAACGTATGCGTTTAAAATACGTTTGCGCCTATTTAGCAGCTTGACGTAACATCAGAAACATTGGGATGATAATATACTGGAATATAACTGTAACGAGTAAAAGATAATTTGAAAATACATTAACAGATGGCGCCAATGTGTATTTTCGATACCAATAAGTATCGATACTTTTCTTCGATACTTGGGTATCGAAAGTATCGAAGTTTCAAAAGGATCGGTAACAAAAAGTATCGATACTTCGTGAAAAGTTGACATCCCTACCTAGTACTCTAGAAAGTCAAGGAAAGTTTAACAATATACATTGACAATTCCTTTGCCTCCTGTATCAGGGAGTCGGCTCACCGTTTTGGTGGCCTCACCAGCGGTCGTTTCCTTTGGGGCGTCTTAGTCATGGCCCATTTTGCTATTCGATTTGCAGGCATTCTTTCGACGTTGTTCCTCCATGATTTTCTCCGGTCTCCGCGACGCGACGATGGCGGATATGTCGCGTCGTCGATGTTGAGTTCCTCCCTGACGGTGCGGCTCTAAGTTTGTCTCTAACAATAAGTGTACATCCTTTTATTGCCTTTAACTTCCGCTTTACTATGTACTTGGACATTCGTTTTTGAGTATACATGAACGGATACACAAATCCGCGCAGGTTCGGATCGGTCTGATTGCTGTGCACATTCGATTTCGGCGGTTAGATATTTCTTGTTCCATATTATTGCATTTAAGGCTGAGTTATATCTTAGTAATGTCCTGCTGATTACCATGCATTTTGTTTTATGAGCTGATACTTTCGCGGTGAATTGCTTGGCGCTTTTCGAGAATCTTTGGAGAAGACTCTGGAAGTCGTCTTAGGAAAGTGTTGTCCGTCATCAGGCAAATACATGAGCGAAGCATATGATGTTGACCACACGACTTTTCTGACTGATCGTCATATATGATCTGTGGAAGAAACGTTTTCGGTGGTGTACGTGTGTAATCTTGTTTTCAGCAACGTTTGGTGTTTGATGTTGATACAGTTTGGTGTCTGAGCTTACAGTGTAGTGCACGATATATATTGTGTGTCGTATTGTAACAATGCAAATTAGCTAATGAGATTTCTTCGTTGTTAATTATGTTGGTTATTAAAACATGTATGGGGTTATTTGGCTTTTTCTGTTATGATTTGCAACAGAGTACTAATAATGTTAATAGTCTTTGCTATAAACTACGTGCTTTTTCACCAATAAATTAAGGATTCATTGCTACATTCTGCATTCATTCATATAATTTTCAGGTCTTATGAAAATAAAGATATATATTTCAGATGTATAGGACTACTTTGGTTCTTTCATGGTTATGTCCATGAGAAAGATAGAAATTCGAGTAGAATGAAATGACTTACAGAGATCGGTTTTATCCCCTCCATTCATTTTATACACCAACAAATACAGCCAGTTGGCGCTGATTCTCGTACTAATTTCTACGCAGGGAGTTGTCTATCTAGATATATCTATAATCTATGATGATCAGCACAGATCATATATGGTTTCTTCTTACATAGTTGATCTGGTGCATACACCACGCCGACAACTACAAACAAACTAAATCGGTAATCTTCGTTTATATTCGGGACAGGTGGAGCATCTGGCGGGTGGTGTATTGAATTAACATAAAGTGGTGGGGGGCGTGTGCCACAACTCGCTATTTGAGTCCACACTGCCTGCTGATCATATTATAAGGTCCATAAAGATATTGAATAGGTAGGTTGTTTCTTCTCAATTTTTTTGAAGGTTCTGATCTTCGTTTGTTATTTGAGTGCAGTTGTTAGTGTTTATGTCGCTAGTTTTATCGCTTAATTTTGTCACTCCTGATCGATCGTGGAGGGCCTTGCTTATATCGTCTATTCGTATCCTATCGAACGCCTTGCTCAAATCGACGAAGCTTAGGAAAGCCAGCTTCGATTTGATCTAACTTATAGGTTGTCTTCACATTATCTATAATTAGGTTAAATTGAGGTTATGTCAGTATACATTAACCCAACCTTAATGTAAACTGAAAAACTACAGTTAATCTCAATAATAATCGCAAATCTCTAGAAGGAATGTGCACTTAAAATAAACTATTGTTGCTATTATTGCAATTTAATGCATCAACTATAGAGTAATCAGACGCAATCGATGTGTTCAAGTCAAATAAATTACAACTTGTCGGTTGAGTTATGTTTTAGACAGCGCCAAGGACGTACTTACAGGCGCAGATCCATCAAGCATCCAATCTGGAAAACAAAAGCCCTCGAATTGTCAGCATCACATTAGATAACGACATGTAATGACAAATTAATAGCGCCGCTTAGCCGCTACGTGCGATTTGCATCGCTAACCGCGGATTCGCAGAACGATTTATCCTTCAATTCGCGCACATATTGTGGTTGCCTCACTTATTTGAGGTGCAGTTTATTTCCACGAAGATAGTTATAATATACATTTACAACGCCGTTTTCTGTACTGCGAGTTGATCTTTTCAACTACAAAAGTATAAATTACTGTTGGTCATGATAACTATCTTAAAATATGAAAGATAATATGAATCTGCAAAAATGAAACATGCAATTATCATTACTATTGTTTACATGACAGTTTACCTATGTTGTAACTTTGTGATTCGTTTAAGTAGATTGTGATATTTTGCATAGCGGGAATTACATCCGATAAATCGATTTTTGAATTATTCCCTTAAAGTTTGTTGTCTTAAAAATGTCAAATGCAAGTTTCAAATGAAATTTCCAAAAAAAAAATTTTTATTGCTTGAATCGAAATATTCATCAACAACTATTCGAATGCGTTTTTTCCAAACATGGTTTGTCAAATCTTTAATAATAACATCACGAAAATACTCAGCCGATGAATTTGTATTGATAATACTCAAGTTTTTGTCAAAGGGTTCATTTTAGGTTGTTCGTTTTTTTTTGCATTTTGGGATCTTTCCTTGAAAATCGCTTCGTTAAGTACAAACGCTCGTCATTTTACAAAATATTGATATTTTCAAAATCGGCTATTACAAAGACTAGATTATAATATATGTATTAGTAATCCCTTCGGATTTTTTTTTTGTTTCCTATGATTGATACGAAATGTCATTGATTAAAGCTTCGATCGTATATTTGCGGCACTTCATTGACGACTCTAGGACTCGGGCAATTTTTAATAAGAAAATATTTAATAAAAATTTCAATACAAAAACGAATACTTTTAATTAATAAAACGATCGGATATTCCTCTTAAAACGGATAGGTCTCTTAAAACCATAACAAAAATAACTTTTTCACAGCTAGGTGTTAATTGGTATATTGAACAACAAGCATGAAATGGTGCTTGACATGTGGCATAATTAAAATGAATAATATCATACGAGTGAGAAAAGGGCATTCCATGTGAAATGGAGAATATAGTTAAGAATTACATTTACCTTTTATAGTACAATTAAAGAATTGAATTGCCAAATGCTTGTTCGCTATAATCCACAGTCGACAAGGATTCCGGCAGGGAATGCAACGTGGTATTGCACTGTAGGAATATTTCCACATGAACAAACAAATAGGCCATGAAAATCCGTAGGAGATGTATAACATTCCTTGTGGTTTCCTTTGTCTTACTAATGTATTAAAGCCCTACACATCCCCGAACTAATTTGCCAAGGACTACGTGTTCAACAAGTGCGGAAATGCAAATCGGAGTACCAAGAATACCGACGGGGACACCCCGCTCACCCCGAAAACTTCAACCTTAACTTCAATCCTTAGTTTATTACTATTTTTATAAAGACATATATGTGTACTGTTCTATGGCTCTGCTGATAAATCAATATACTTTTATACGTTAAAAACAATCTGTGAGTTGTGAATACACCACCATACCGCCACCACCATCACCACCCACACAGTCTAGCTAGCACGCCACCAGATCGACAGCCGACCAAGGAGCCGAACCAGTACACCGTCCCCAGTCGCCTAATCTCTGTGCCGTCCTCATACGTTACGGAGATGTCCGTCATCAAGTGGTAAGTACCATTTTGTAATTATCCCCGGTAAACACGGTAGCATGTCGAGCATGATTAATTAAAGCCAAGCGAGTCCTCTAGAAAACCCCCGTGTGAGAAAACGCTCGCATCTTGGAACGACGTGTAACCTCTCAGCAACATAAGGTAAAGTTAACGCCAAAACCCGTAACATCACATTTAGTAGAGACGTATTACCCTTACCGTTACATTTGGTGGAGACGCCTTAAAAAACAACTGTGACACTTATAAATAAATCTAACCGGAATTATATTGAAATAATAATAAATTTATGTACTATACATATTATGTAATATACATTTACATAAAATGACGTAACCTAAAATGCAAACTTATCTAACACCTAGGTTATGTCGAGCAAGATTTGTCTGACAATGAGTGAAATTTAATCGAGATGTTTATTTCTGGTTGGCTAATTACTCAGTGCACGCTGAACACGGACGGAAGTGTAATTACAAACACGTAATGGCAGGCACCACGTCATGTCGGTGGAAACAAATGTAAAACGCAGCGAAGAATCTATTTTAAGTGTGCGATCGTCGCGTTTTTCGTCTGTTGGGGGAAATTGGGCATAAACGCAGGCATAATTCGACATACTTTGCCGTAATGCTGGACATTTCTAGGCCAATTAAATGCGCGCCGAATGACGCCGATAACATTTGGGATTTCCTGCTCTTGCCGGCGTGATTTCTTGTTTTCTTCGCACCGCGCTTATTGATGATGATGATGATCGCAATCGGCATCGAAAATAGGCGGCGTTACAACAAAGCAAACAAAGACGTCGTTGGATTTCCGATTTGACAACGCGTTAGGTGCGCGTTGAGAAGATGTTCCCGTCATCGTGGTATCGAAGATGATCCGTTATTGTTGCGCGCGCGTTCAGATAATGCACGATTTAACATGATTCGCGCATTGTTTGGGATATGGAAACGTTTTAAAGTGTTGTAACTCGACAAATGCTTGCTTACCTATGCATTCGTTGAGTTTTAACTGTAGACGTACCTTTAACCTTACACACGACGGAAAAAATGGACGCACACGAAATTATCCGCAACACACCCACGCGGTGAGAAATTGGGTGCACGCCGTCGCCGCGCCGGTCGTGAATGAATAGCTGGCCGAGAAAATGAATGATAAACCATCGCGAAATGAAGATTGCGACGCGCAGAAGTGCCATAAATACAGTGGTGGGTTTAAGTAAACTAGAGTGGATTCTTATAATTGGCAAATCCCTGAAATACTTATATAAAAAAGAAATATCTACAAAATGACTTTCTTTAAAAAGCATTCTGAAAACAATTAGTACATAAACTAAGGGTAGGATACCAGTTTATGGAATCGTGGGGTGTAATAGTTTTCTGCGCCCACACAGAAGGCGACTGGTGCTACCGAGGACAGTGATTAAATATATGTGGATGCAGCATGCGTTGGTAGAGAAGCGGGGAGGGAGAGAGCAAATAAGGCGAGATCAGATAAGGCGCAGTACCTACAATCCTGTGCTCGGACGGAGGGCTTGGTACTTTGGGGATAAGTGAGAAGACATTGGGCTAGGACTAGGCGTGGATCGGAGGAAAGAGGCAGGAAGGTCTGGACGGGGCAGGAATACACGAAATGTGTATTCTGCATTTTCGACTCCTGGACTGCTCCGCAGAATGCCGTGCATATTCTGGCTTTTTTCGTACAATGCGAAATACCCACAACCGAACACCTGGGCGGCAGGATGATGGCTTGCAGACAGGCATGGATGGTGATGGTCTCTTTTTGAGAGAAAGTGCTCAAACAGAAGAAATGAGCACCAAACAAGCGGATTAAGGGAGTACAGCTCGAAGAAGATATGCCTCTGTAGCGGTGCCAAGGAGAATCAACCCTTATTCGCTGTATGAAGCTAAGACTGTTATTAAACTAGCAGCTCCTCTTCCAATGGGCCACTTGCTATGCGTAGATATACCCCAGCAAAGCTCATTATAAAAAAGGGACGCCATTATGGTAGGACTCGATACACCTAACAATATATTGATTAGATCCATGGTGCATTGGATCCATGGTGCATTAAATCTTCTAAAGTCTTCATTTTTGGTTTCGTACATGATTCACACTAAAGTGAGGGATTTAACCAATCTGCAGCACTACACATGCTAAACCCGTCCCTGTAAAATTGCTACGAAGGTTGAATAATAATCAGGTATATTTCATCCGTGCACGTTTTTGTACTACATTTAGGGCGTTATATTTGTGCGCTTAATTTATGCAAATGGTGGATGAGTTCAGAGAAAAGCATGCAGACAGTATTCGGTGTGGTGCGAAGGAAAAATTGTGCCAAGATTGAGATGAAACCGAAACAATGCGCAATGTGTGCACACTGAGCGCACATAAATCAAGTTAATACGTCTTCTTATGATGTAAATATTTCAGCTCACTGCACGAAAAAAAGAGCAGTATGTGGCAAAGCGTCTTGCAAGTGCTCCGGTTTTTGTGTGTTTAATTTACCTTTGGGCAATAGTGTGTGAACTTTTAATTTTGTAAGTTTACTCTTTATTTCGGTTAGATTTTCGGTTTTAATGATTTTGAAATCTCCCTATTTCTAAAAACTAGATCGTTGCAAAGCAACGAAATGAAAAATGTTAAGAGGAAGTTGTTAATGCTTATTAGTAGCTTCAAATTTACGAATAGGTAATAAGAGATAATAAGATAATTTATTGATCGTTAATGTTTCCAGTTGATGCGTATTAGTAAATAGTAGCATTTCTTGTTTAGTAGTAAAATTAACGTAAATTAGTAAGGTTTAATGGGCAAGAACGGATTTGGAAATAGAAGTTTTGTTTTGTTCATGGCTTTTTAAAGTTTTACGGAGGTGTGAAATCAGTCGATAAAATCAGTACAACACACTATATGAAGTAATATAAAAAGTATTATTTCTTGACAATATTTGATTTAAACTTCTATATTTTCTAAATATGATAATTAGAATAGATCCAGTGATCATCATACTCTCACACGGAGAGTGTTTCAATTGTCCAACACGGAATTGAATGAAATTTTTTGTACGTGTAGTACGCCCATATCATCAACGTAATAATTCCTCGAGCAGTCAGATCATCAACTCGGTTATAATTAAGCTCAATACAAAGTATGACAAAAATTTGGGCGGCACCCTTAGAGTGTCGCGCAAAGTGTGTACGTTTAATGCCATACAAAGATAGGACATGTCTAAAATAAAATTAAAATAGGAACTTGTTTATAACATTTGTTTGTACATAAAAAAAATGTTTGCTCTATAAACTTGCCATTTAAATTTGTGATGTAAAGATCAACTAATTCAAACCATGTCTAAAACAAACGCAAATTATTTACCGGAACATCAGTGTCGTTGATTTTTACAGTTAGTTGCATATTTATTTAGTAACAAATTTACGTGGAATTTGCTTACGTTGATGTAGTCGACATCCTAGTAAGTATGTAAAAAATTACATCCTCCGACAATGACGTTCGATTTAACCTTGACAGATTAATTAAGATCTGAAGCTAATACAAAAAGACAGGGCAAGTGCGCCTAATTTTAATATAGCTATTTAATATCTCAATATAACTTTATTGGTCCAATAAAAACGTTTCTATTGTAAAGATAAAACTATTAAATATTTAATTACCTGAACTCAGTGGCGGCTCGTTTATAATTTTCATGAAAGTTTAAAAAATATACAAATCAACTCTTATTGACAGTTCTTTTTTTCACGATTTCCTTTTTACTTTCTAATGATAATTTACTCATACTTTTGCCTGAATGAAAATCCTTACAGTCTAATCTTAATAAGACTTGCGATTTGAGGAGACCACCATGTATCTACTGTTTTTTTTTCGATTTTGGTTGACTATGGACCACGAAATAGTTTCTCATGCGTATTTTTCCCTCCTCGTTCTTCTTTTCTAGTAGTCCTTCATCCTTTCTCCATGCTTTTTCTTTCTTTTTTTCTGTCCATTTTGCTCCAGTCTTCTTTTTTCCTTTTCTTGGGAACTCCCAAATCCCCTAACCTTCTCCCTTAATTCTTTTCTATTTTCCACCTCCCCTATATCTATTTTCATTTCTTTCATGTCTTTCCTAACCTCCTTGATCCATGTTAGCTGTGTTTTGGGATTTTTGATCGAAGTAATTTAATAGTTTCTTTGTCAGTCTTCCTTCGTTCATTTTTTTGATGTGTCCTTCTTTTCCTCATCGTGTCTAATGTTTTCTCCATTTTTGTGTAGATCTCTGTTGCTTCTCAGTTTCCATGTTCCCTCTTCATACTTCGGTCCCAGAATGTTTCGTTTACTTTTTCTTTCCTTTTTTGCTACCTCCTCTAACTAGCCTGGCCGTGTTTAGTGTAAGGCATTCTGAGGCATATAGGCCCTCTGGTTTACTAGCGGTATTGTAGTGTAATTTTGGATTTATAGATATGGAAAGAAGTTCATATTACATATATATTATTTGTCAACTGGGATGCTAGTTCCATTTTTCTTGTTCTTGCTAGAGTCGCTTCTTTATCAAGGTCATTTGGTGGGATTATTTCACCCAAACTGAATCTGAACTTGTTTAGCACCTTAATTTTTCCATATTTTGTTGTGATCTCTGCACTTACTGTTATTATATTTTATTTTTTACTATGGAAATCTATTCTCGTTATATTATTTAGTGATTTATTACATAATTTAAACTATATGGATAGTAAAAGGTTGAGCACAGAAGAGAAAAGGTTGATGGCAAGGGCGAGATGTAGAACGGAGGAATGGGGGCGAAAGGTATGGATGGGTGTAGAGTATATGAGATGTATGGTGTGTGAGAATGGGGTTGATACGTGGGAGCAC